>ML837647.1:36213-75849 GCA_009831015.1 Picea engelmannii | reverse complement strand
ACGCTCCCTGATAGTGTATGAGAAGCGCCGGCGCTCCGAGATAGTGTAAGGGGGAGCGCTCCTCTCCAAAACTCAGTTTTTGAGGTGCTTTCAGGTGGCAAAAGGTGTTTGACTTCAGTAGACCAACTTTCTTCCTTCAAACCGAGTAAATGAGGTGTTTTAAGTGTCTCTGTGACGTCGTCATTACGGTGACATGATTCAACAGTATTTATGACACTCTTATAACCAACTTGCGACCTTTGCGACAAGTTGTATAGAAGTTGCGACACTTGCAACAAGTGAGAGGTATGTGCGACACTTATCCAGTTGAGTGATTTGGATGTGTAACAAAACCCTTATGGGAAAAAACCCAGCTAGAAGGTGAGGTCACTCTGCTCTCTTTTCTTTGGTATGGAAATAATGCAAATAAAAAGGAGAAGGCACTCTCTATAGAGTTACCTGAGACCTGTAGCTTATTAGGCTGCTATAGAAAATTAACCCCCTCTGTTATGATCTCTAATTTCCAACTCCCAGTTGTTTTTCTCTGCAATGGAACAAAATAAAATAACATAGAATGGAACCCCTTCCCCTCCTAGCAGTGCAATATTTAACATAGCCCAATAGCTATCTAGGATTAGGGTTTTGACTTCCTCAACCTTCAACTCTAATATTTTTTTGGACCTTCTAGATTCTTCATGAAATTCCTCATGTGGCTATCTGAATATGCATGAGTAACGAGGGCTCACATGGAATCCTCTCATACCATGTGTTATCTCCTCAAATAAATCAATTGAGTTATTTCATTTTAGGTGATAGGATGTCTTTTAAAAAATACATTATTAATTTGTTAAAGCTCATTTTTGAGAGCTTTATGCATGTAACAAAGTTAGAATAAAATTTTTCTTAGTTTTCTGTTGATCTAGTTCAAATCTCAGGTTTCAGTGGCTTAGGCGAACATTCTGATTGTTCATTAGCCACCGAAAGCCTTAGCTTTCGGTAGATAAAACAAAGGAATTCAGGGCTATTTTAGCCACCAAAATCACAGGAGTGGGGAAGGAGTCAACACATCCTTTCACACGTTTAAACCATCGGGTTTGAAGTTTTATTATTGCATTTAGCCACTGAAAAGACAGGAGAACAAACCGTTCGTGACCGAGAGATGATCTCTGTATGATAGAGCGAATCTTTTTGGATCATTGTTTCATCAAAACATATGCTTATGTACCCTCCATCATTACAGTCATCGACCATGATTGCTCCAAATCACAAACCGTTTTGTCACATTCCTTGTAATCATTTCCACGTTCTAAAGCTTGCCTCAGTTTTCTCGTCCCTGTCACAGCCGAGCCGAATCTCCCTAACTCTGTGTTCTGTAACTTTCCCCCGAAATCCATTTTCTTTTCAATCACAGGTGTATAGAAGCATTGCGACATATGAAGAAAGGAGGATCAACCCTGAAGAAAGCGCTCGACGATATCAGCTACTTGGAATCACACTCGGAGTTCTGCCAATTTTTCAGGGATGCATGTTGTTATAATTTTTGTAAAAAATTACAGAGTTCTCACCAGCAGGTGGTAGAAGCCTTTGCCTTGAATTTCAATGGAAAGAAAGAATTCATCAGTCGATATGAATTCGAGGTAGATGAAGCCCTCATAGCCGAGGTGACAGAGCTTCCCAGGACTGGAGAAAATTGGTTTAAAACTACTGTCACTAAGAATGTTGAATTTAGATCTTATTTGAAACCAGAACACAGGGGTTTGATATGGAAGAAAGACATCCATGTGTCTTTCCTTGAAGAAAAATGGTATTAGTTACTAAAATCCATTATGGTCTACATAACTTGCGAAGGCAGATACAATAGGGTGATGATTTACCATTTCAAACTCATGAATCATTTTACTAGTAGAAACCCACTCAATCTTCCCTATTTTCTCCACACAAGCTTATCCAAAATGGCTCATCAAGTCAAGGCCAAGCCCAATAAAGTTGCAGGTAGAGTATCCCACCACAGTCTGATTAAAGTTTTGGTTTGTGAGTTGTTGCAAAGAACAGGCCAAGAGTGGAATTACTTCTTGTTCTGGAATGATTTTCAGACTGATGTACAACCAGAGGGTAAAAAGAGTCCTCATTCCAAGAAGTCTTCTACTCCCAAAAGTGGAAAGAGGAGGAGGAGAGCTATCTCTCCAGTTCCAGTTAATCAACCCTCTCCTTCCTCTAAGCTTAATAAAACTAAGAATAAATTGAACTTCAACAGTGAAAAAGAAAAGGCCAAAGAATCCCTAGTGAACAAAAGAATTCTTAATCTTCCTTACACAGACTCGGAGGATGAAGAGCACCAGATTGAAACAGGGCACGAGGATTTAGTTACCACAGGGTGTGAAAATTCTATTTTTGTAGATATATACACAACAAGTTATGAAGACCTTCCATCACCTACACCTCAAGAAGAATAAGAACCACAAATTGCAGATGCCTCATCTAGCAAAAGAGTGAAGCAGAGTAAATAAAATGAAATCAAGAAGCTTAAGAAGAAGTTAGCTGAAAAAATAAGTGCTAGAAAGGGTAATTAAAACCAGATATGAAACCCCGTCGAAAAACTTTGTAGAAAGAAACTCATCCCTGGAAAGACTAGATCATGAAAGCATAAAGGAAAAGAAAAAGAAGGACAAGATTATAAAAGACTACAACAGCTTATGGAGAGTAGCTCAGGGCTTGAAGAAAAAGGTCAGGGCTTTGAGGAAACAAGCTATGTCTTCAAAACACCAGGCTCAAACACATGCTACTCTTGAAACCTTAGCAGAGGTAGCAGTTCATTGCAATGAACCAGAGGCAGCCAGTAACCCTATAGTCTTTGAGCAATATGCAGAAGCCTTAAAAGATCAGCCCTAAGATGTTTTTGAGCTAAGACAAAAAGTATTTTTGAAATTTTGATAATTTCACTAATATCAAGTTTCGGTGGCTTAGGAGAACATTTCGATTTTTCATTAGCCACCAAAAGCAGAGCTTTCGGTAGATAATTGGTCTGAGTGTTATCTACTCTAGCTACCGAAAGCACTGATAAGGCAAAAAGTTAATATTTTTGCACAGATCCAAGTTTTCCTCGTCCAAAAGCCTCATAAATGGTTCCAATCAATGGAAAATAATTAATGACATCCTTATCAAGAGTTTGTTTTGGTTTTGGAGATGCTCTACAAGACAGAAATGTTAAAAAAGGTTAGCTATAAAGTTGTTTGACTGTCAACAGGTGTCATTTTCGACTCCTCTTATATCACATGAAATCCAGCAGCCTCGGAAGGCTCACTACACCTGCCAAAGAATTTGAAGAACATAAAGATCATTCGAGGATATGAATTGACCTAGTTTATAGGATCTTGCCTATTTTCTTGGGCCAGTTATTGATTTTCTATTTTAGGAAAAATTCAATCCAGTATTCTAGGATCTTGAAACTGTTTGTAAAGGGCTATAAAGCCCAGAACATTTGATGAACAAAGGGTTCGATTTTGAGTTCTATAATCCAATGTTATCGTGATAAAGACACTTTATTTAATGTATTAATCCTGCAATCTTATTTCATTGTTATTATCAGACTCTCTTTTATCTTTTTCTATGCTTATGAGTTGAAATCATTCCTTTGTCTATGTTTAATGGTCCCATGGTAACTGTCATCTTACCTTTGATTGTTAAGCAAGAATCATAAGCATACTTTGCTAGTTTGTTGACCCATCATATATATTTCCTATGTATGTTCTGGTTAATTGATTGGTTTTCTGATCCATTTGATCTACAAACCTATCTAATAATAGCTCTTGAATGCCTTGTATTGCATGAATATAGCTAGACCCACTTGAATATACAATCCAGTGATTTAAGATATTCATATTGATCCAAACCCACACCCATTATTGAGAAAATAGTTACAAAAAGGTTAAGTTACCAAGCATCTCTGAGATACAGCCTAGGAGAGTTTCCTAGAATGATAACATATTGGCGTCGTTGCCGGGGAGAGGAGATTGAAGCTCAGCTTCCTTGGGAGATGACAAGATCCAACATTGATGATAGACAAAGTCTAGACACATTTTCGGTTGTAATCATCTATCTGGTGACTCCATTGGAACGAAGTGGCTCCAATAAGGGCTCATACCAGAGAAAACCAAGAAATACCACTGGCAACACCAGTTCTAGACCCTGAGAAGATCATCAGAAGTGGAAAAGCATTACAAAGAAAAAATTCCAGATCTGCAAGAGCTTCTAAACCAGGTATTTCAAGAAACACTTCTTCATTTGTATCTAGAGAACCTCTTGTCGAATCCACTTTTGTTGAAACTTCTAGTTCTTAGAAAATTGTAATTGTGTCAGAAAACTTGAAGGGTGATGAGCCTTCAATTTCTTCTAATGTTATAGATTCTATTTCTGAGCATGTTACTATATCCAACTTAGGAGAAGAAGTTGTAGAATCTATCCAAGAAGATGACTCTTCCTCTTCCTTGAATTCTTCACAAACTAAGCCTGTAGAAAGTTTTTTCCATACTCATACCAGTCTGCCTATTCTTGAAGATATTTTACAAGATCTTTCCTCTAAGGGTGAAGAAAACTTGTCCTTGCTGATCAGTCAGTATTACGGAGCTTCATATTTCCCACCTTATTCAGGAAACACTTTCTAGGGTAGTCATCCTACCAGTGCTTCCACTTCATTCCTCAGTGAAGTAAGACCACCATTGTCCATAGTCCCACCTATCCCATCTCAGTCGTCATCTACAAAAGCTTCTTCCACTACATAAACCCCTAAGATTGCCATGGCTTCCCCTTTGACAAAAATGGAACATATCTTAACCAATAGGTATGTTCCTCTTGTTTTTCCCAATCCCTTATCAACCATGCCAACAGGAGATTATCAGAAATATATGCCAAATTTTACTGGATTCAGGGATTATACTGTTGAAGAACATATATAAGCTTTCTATGCTTATGATGAGAATATTAACATTTCAGAGGAAGATGTTTGGAACAGAATTTTTGTGCAGAGCTTGGATGGTCAAGTCAGGAAGTGGTTCAAGGAACTGCCAACAAATTCAGTGACAGGCATTGAGCAGTTAGATGAAGTGTTTTTGAAACATTGGGGAGAAAGAAGAGACCTCTCGTATTATATTACTGAATTTGGAAATCTAAGAAGAGAAAATGGGGAGTCTGTCTTAGACTTCACCAAAAAATTCAATAAGATGTTTGGCAAGATCCCTGCAGAGATCAATCCAACTGATGCATCAACAAAGATTACTTACTCTTCTGCCTTTGATCCATAATTTTGATTAATCCTTAGAGAAAGAAGTTCTGCCACACTCTCTTTAATGCAAGATGATGATCTTGAGGTTGAATCTAACATTATGGCATCTCAGAAACTTAAAGGAAAATTTGAGAGAAAGAAGTCGTCTACTGATCCTCCTTCTTCTTCAAATACCAAAATGGAATAGATGGCCAAGATGTTGGACAGCTTGACCTTAGAGATGTCAAAACTGAAAATTTAGAGTTAGCAACCAACAATAAGTAAAGAGCCTAATTCCTATGCTCCCATGAATCCCAGTGCATTCCCTTACAGAAGGAACAACCAACAGGTCCAGATCCTTCAGAGAGACAAGAATGCAGCTGAAGACCAAAGGATCAGGGCCCCCTTCCAAAATGCAGTGCTAGAAGAAGAGAAGGATCTATCGCATGATGAAGTTGAAGAAGAAGACAACATCAATTTCTTTGGGGATGATATTGATTCCTCCTTATTGACAGAAATAGATTATGAGGAGGCCTAGATGAATGAGCAGATTAATGAGGCAAGCATTGAAGAATATTTTTATCAGACAGATGATCAGCCAGGTTACAATTTAAGATCTAAGACTGCCTCTCCAAATCCATTGCTTGATGCCCTCGGAAAAAAGAAAGAAGCTGATACCAAGTAGCCTTCTGCTCCTACAAAGCAGACCTCCACTCCTGCAAAACAACATCAGAAGCAATTGCAGCCCAAAGATAAAGAACAGGTGTCCCTCAGAGCTCCTTCTAACGAGGTAAAACCTTCCTATAAAATATCATATTCATTTAATTTCGAATCAGAAATTCAGAAGGTAAAAATACCTATTCCATTGACTGAACTTATGAAGAATGACATATTCAAGTCTTCTCTCCTGAAGTTCCTTCAACCAAAGACTCCCCCAGTTGCTGATTATGTAAACCTTCAATATGACAAGCCCACAGTGACTATAGGACCTATGGTAGAAGACCGATATGACTCTCGTCCACCCTTCTACATATCCATGAATATCCATGACAAGATCCTTCACAACTGCTTGCTTGACTCGAGAGCATCACACAATATTATGCCTAAAGCAGTGATGGATGAGCTTGGGCTTGACATCACAAAACCTTACCATGATCTCTTCTCTTTAGACTCTAGCAAAGTAAGATGCCTCGGCCTCATAAAATACCTTGTCATAAACCTTGCCCAACTGCCAATGAGAAGCATGGTAATGGATGTTGTAGTGGATGATATCCCACCCAAGTTCGACCTCCTCTTGTCATGTTCATGGAGCAAAAGGCTAGGAGGTATCTTGCAGATGGATCTTTCGTATGCCACAGTCCCGGTGTTTGGAGGAGAGCTAAAGAGACTTTACAGAGAAAATCAACTTGCCTACATCATTAGTGATGGGAAGAATTCTGTAAATCATCCCATCTATGCATTAGACACAGACTTTGGGGCATGCATTATGCAAATAGATGATTCTCAACTAGCTCCTTTGCATCTCACAATGCCTACTTATCAGCAGATTGATGGAGAGAGTACTCTCATGTGGAGCATGTTCTTTGATGGTGCCAGCACCAAAGACTCAACAAGTGCAGATGTAGTTTTGATTTCCCCTTCAAAAGAGGCTATTCATTTGTCTTTTAAACTTGATTTCAAAACTACTAACAATATAGAAGAATATGAGGCTTTGTTGTTGGGATTAAATTATGCCAAGGAGATGGGAATCAAAGGTATAAATGTGTTTGGAGATGTAGATCTCATCATACATCAAGTAAATAGTACTTTCCAAGAAAAACATGTCAGGTTGAAAGCTTACAGGGATGAGGTATGGAAAATCAAGGACTCTTTTTCCATTTTTGATATTTCTTATATACCCAAAGCTATGAATCACCTAGTTGATTCCCTTGCTGTCCCAGCCAGTATGTTCATTCCTCCCATGCCTCCTAGAATGAATTACGAAATCCAAGTCAAATATAGACCATCCCTGCCCGACAACGTCAAATATTGGAAAGTTTTCGAAGATGATGATGAGCTTAGTAGATTTCTCCTGGTCGTAGATGATTTTTCTGTATGCATATTGACCAGGAAAATCAGAATGTAGAGGAATCCAAAAATCCTAAGCTAAAAAGAAAAATGGGTCAACATGATATTGTTCAACCGCCCAACAATTATATACCTCGGGGTTTGGTGCCTCTTAAGAATCTTTTCAACCAAAACAATGTCCCCTACAAACATGATAAGAAGGAGAAGGATATTGCTGTCCATGAGCATAATATAGGAAGCCAAAGTCATCCTAAATTCATAAATCTGTCCACTGAATTAACTGTTGATCAGAGGTCAGAATATTGCAGCATTATGAAGGAATTTGCTGATGTTTTTGCCTGGAAATACAGTGATCTGAAAACCTATAATCATGATGTCATTCAACATAAGATTCCCCTTGAGAAAGACACCATCCCTTTCAAACAAAAGATGAGACCTATCAATCCTCTCTTATTTCCTGTAATTGAAAAAGAAATGAAAAAGCTCCTTGATGCCAAAATCATAATCCCATTAAGATACTCCAAATGGATAGCAAACCTAGTAATAGTGAGAAAGAAAAATGGTGAGATCAGGTTATGCGTTGATTTTAGAAACTTAAATAAATGCTCCAAGAAAGACAACTATCCCCTACCCAAGATGGAACACGTGCTGCAAATAATTTCAGGGGCCACTGTCATGTCTTTCCTAGATGGCTTCTTAGGCTATAACCAGTTTTCTATACACCTTTATGACCAAGAAAAAACTAGCTTTACTACTCCTTGGGGTACCTTCATGTACGCCAAGATGCCATTCGGGCTAATGAATGTCGGGGCCACTTTTCAGAGGGCCATGGACATAGCTTTCATGGGAGAGAAGGACAATTTTTTCCTCATCTATCTTGATGATATCACAGTTTATTCTAGCAGTCATGAAGAGCATCTGAAGCATCTGAAAAGAGTATTTTTGAAATGCAGATAGTTCGGGATTTTACTAAACCCCAAAAAGTCTCAATTTTCTCTCAAGAAGGGTAAGCTCCTAGGCCACATTGTTTCAGCAGAGGGAGTGAAAATTGATCCAGCTCAGGTGGAAGAAATTCATAAGTTGTCCATACCAAGGTCAAAGAAGGATATCCAATCCCTACTCGGTAAGATAAATTTTGTCAGAAGGTTTATTCCTAATTTCACTGAGCTAGTGAAACATATAACCTCTATGCTAAAAAAGGGATCTGAGATAAAATGGACAGACAATGCAAGAATTTCATTTCAGGATATCAAGCATGCTATCATGGAATATCCCACTCTAATTAGTCTGGATTACACCAAGAATTTATATATTTTCTCTTTTTCTTCCTATGACACAGTGGCAACAATCTTGTTACAAAAAGATGATGAAAGTCTTGATCACCCGCTGGCTTTCTTCAACAGATCACTCAGGGATGCTGAACTAAGGTATGATCCTATAGAAAAATAAGCTTATGCTCTCATTAAGTCATTAAAATCTTTCATAATTTATATCCTCCATGCAAAGGTTGTTTCCTATGTTCCTTCAGCCTCTGTGAAGGATGTCTTGACCCAGCCTGATATTGATGGAAAGAGAGCTAAATGGATCGCAAAGATGATTGATTTTGACATAGAAGTGAAGCCCACTAAGCTGGTAAAAGGCCAAGGCCTTGCCAAGCTCATGATAGAAGAGAACTGTGATCTTTTGGACATAAATTTCATTGGGGAAAGTTCAGCAAGTTTGCAGAGAGGGGTAGCAGCAGAAGAGAAACATGATAGCCAGTAGGTGGCCGCGAATTTGTCTTCATGTGAGTGGTATTCAAGTATTGTTCATTTTTTACAGAAGTTGGAGGTTTCTCCTGAACTTAGCATGACTCAATCCTGAGCCCTTAAGCTCAGAGCAATTAAATTTTTCATTAATGATAATATTTTATATTGGAAAGATCCCATTGGTTTACTACTGAGATGTTTAGACAAAGATGAGTCAGCTGAAGTCATGCATTAGTTTCATTCAAGTATTTGTGGAGGCCATCATTACTGGAAGATAAAAACTCATAAAATCTTAAGGGATGGGTATTACTGGCATTTTCTTTTTTCAGATGTGTGCGCCTTTGTGAAATCTTGTGATAAGTGCCAAAGATTCACAGGAAAACAACAACTAAAATCTCTACCCCTGAGACCTATTGTAGTGAATGGTCCTTTTCAGCAGTGGGGCTTAGATTTCATAGACGAGATTAATCCTTCATCTAGTGGTCAGCATAAGTGGATCCTGGTAGCCACTGACTATTTTACCAAGTGGATAGAGGCAATCCCCACTAGAAATGCCACTCATCAAGTCATCATGAAGTTTCTCTATGAAAACATTCTGATCAGGTTTGGTTTCCCAAAAATGCTAGTGACAGATAATGCAACAGCCTTCAAAGCTAATGCATTGGTTGACATGTGTAATTCAATGGGCATTCAATTGGTACACTCTACTTCCTACTACCCTCAAGGCAATGGTCTTGCTGAGTCATCCAATAAGAGTCTAGCCAGAATCATCAGAAAGTTGTTGGAGGACAGTCAAAGGAGCTGGGATTCCAAACTAAAGTTTTCTCTTTGGGCATACAGAGTGACTAACAATAAATCCATAGGAACTTCTCCCTTCAAACTAGTTTATGGCACTGATGCCATTTTCCCCATTCATCTAGTTCTACCAGTGGCTAAATTCTTTCAGGAGGAACAAACTGAATCAAATGATATGGTAAGAAGAATGCTTGACTTGGTAGAATTGTGGCAAGTCAGAGAACAGCTGGTGGATAAATCAGAAGCTCATCAAAAGAGGATCAAGGATACTTTTGACAGAAAAGCAAAGGTGGACAACTTTCAGGTTGGTGACTGGGTTCTGAAATGGGATGCCCTCAGACAAGATAAAGGCAAGGACAACAAGTTTGACTCTTTGTGGACCGGTCCTTTCATGATAACTCAAGTACAACACAACAACACCTTCATTATGCAAAGTTTGGAAGGTGAATAAATGTTTGGTGGCCCAGTCAATGGGCGTTTTCTGAAACTCTATTTCATCTAAGGCTTCAAATCCTTGTCGTTGTAAATTTTATTTTCAGTTTTTTTTTTTTTTGCAAACTAACTCCATGCCCAATGGAAGCACTAGCAGATAGGTTTGAATTTTTGTTTTACAGGAAAGGCATTGGTTCTATGGTTCTTGAAACCTCACAGGGAGGCTTTCACCCCCAATAGGAGTCAGTGTTATCTCCTCAAATAAATCAATCAAGTTATTTCATTTTAGGTGATAGGATGTCTTTTAAAAAATACATTATTAATCTTTTAAAGATCATTTTTGAGAGCTTTATGCATGTAATAAAGTTATAATAAACTTTTTCTTAGTTTTCTGTTCATCTAGTTAAAATCTCAGGTTTCGGTGGATTAGGTGAACATTTTGATTGTTCATTAGCCACCGAAAGCCTTAGCTTTTGGTAGCTAAAACAAAAGAATTCAGGGCTATTTTAGCCAATGAAATCACAGGAGTGGGGAAGGAGTCAACACGTCCTTTCACACATTTAAACCGTCGGGTTTGAAGTTTTATTATTTCATTTAGCCGCCAAAAAGACAGGAGAACGAACCGTTCATGACCGAGAGCTGATCTCTATATGATATAGTGAATCTTTTTGGATCACTGTTCCATCAAAACATATGCTTATGTACCCTCCATCATTACAATCATCGACCATGATTGATCCAAATCACAAACCGTTCTGTCACATTCCTTGTAATCAGTGCCATGTTCTAAAGCTCGCCTTAGTTTTCTCATCCCTGTCACAACCAAGTCGAATCTCCCTAACTCTGTGTTGTGTAGCTTTCCCCCAAAATCCGTTTTCTTTTTTATCGTAGGTGTACAGAAGCATTGCGATAGATGAAGAAAGGAGGATCAACCCTGAGGAAAGAGCTCGATGATATCAGCTACTTGGAATCACACCCGGAGGTATGCCAATTTTTCAGGGACGCATGTTGTTATAATTTTTGTAAAAAATTACAGAGTTCTCACCAGCAGGTGGTAGAAGCCTTTTCCTTGAATTTTGATGGAAAGAAAGAAGTCATCGGTCGATATGAATTCGAGGTAGATGAAGCCCTAATAGCCGACGTGACAGAGCTTCCCAGGACTGGAGAAAATTGGTTTAAAACTACTATCACTAAGAATGTTGAATTTAGATCTTATTTGAAACCAGAACACAAGGGTTTGATATGGAAGAAAGACATTCCTGTGTCTTTCCTTGAAGAAAAATGGCAGCAGTTACTAAAATCCATTATGGTATACATAACTTGCGAAGGCAGATACAATAGGGTGATGATTTACCATTTCAAACTCATGAATCATTTTACTAGTAGAAACCCACTTAATCTGCCCTATTTTCTCCATAGAAGCTTATCCAAAATGGCTCATCAAGTCAAGGCGAAGCCCAATAAAGTTGCAGGTAGACTATCCCACCACAGTCTGATTAAAATTTTGGTTTGTGAGTTGTTACAAAGAAGAGGCAAAGAGTGGAATTACTTATTGTTCTAGAATGATTTTCAGACTGATGTACAGCCAGAGGGTAAAAATATTCCTCATTCCAAGAAGTCTTCTACTCCCAGAAGTGGAATGAGGAGGAGGAGAGTTATCTCTCCAGTTCTAGTTAATCAACCCTCTCCTTCCTCTAAGATTAATAAAACTAAGAATAAATTGAACTTCAACAGTGAAAAAGAAAAGGCCAAAGAATCCCCAGTGAACAAAAGCATTCTTAATCTTCCTTACACAGACTCGGAGGATGAAGAGCACCAGATTGAAACAGGGCATGAGAATTCAGTTACCACAGGGCATGAAAATTTTGTTTTTGTATATATATACACAGCAAGTTATGAAGACCTTCCATCACCTACACCTCAAGAAGAACAAGTACCACAAATTGCAAATGCCTCATCGAGCAAAAGAGTGAAGCAGAGTAAATCAAAGGAAATCAAGAAGCTTAAGAAGAAGTTAGTTGAACAAGAAGTGCTAGAAAGGGTAATTAAAACCAGATATGAAACCCTATCGAAAAAAATTGCAGAAAGAAACTCATCCCTGGAAAGACTAGCTCATGAAAGCATAAAGGAAAAGAAAAAGGACAAGATTGTAAAAGACTACAACAGCTTATGGAGAGTAGCTAAGGGCTTGAAGAAAAAGGTCAGGGCTTTGAGGAAACAATATATGTCTTCAAAACACCAAGCTCAAACACATTCTACTCTTGAAACCTTAGCAGAGGTAGCAATTCATTGCAATGAACCAGAGGCAACCAGTAACCCTGTAGTCTTTGAGCAAGATGCAGAAGCCTTAAAAGATCATCCCTAAGACATTTTTGAGCTAAGACAAAAGGTATTTTTGAAATTTTGATAATTTCACTAATCTCAGGTTTCGGTGGCTTAGGAGAACAATTCGATTGTTCATTAGCCACCAAAAGAAGATCTTTCGGTAGCTAATTGGTCCGAATGTTGTCTACTCTAGCTACCGAAAGCATTGATAAGGCATAAAGTTAATATTTTTGCACAGATCCAAGGTTTCCTTGTCCAAAAGCCTCATAAATGGTTCCAATTGATGGAAAATAATTAATGACATCCTTATCAAGAGTTTGTTTTGGTTATGGAGATGATGTACAAGACATAAAGGTAAAAAAATGTTAACTATAAAGTTGTTTGACTGTCAACAGGTGTCATTTTTTACTCCTCTCATATCACATGAAATCCAGCAACCTTAGAAGGCTCACTACACCTGCCAAAGAAACTGAAGAACATAAAGATCATTCAAGGATATGAATTGACCTAGTTTATAGGATCTTGCCTATTTTCTTGGGCCAGTTATTGATTTTCTATTTTAGGCAAAATTTGATCCAATATTCAAGGATCTTGAAACTGTTTGTAAAGGGCTATAAATACCAGAACATTTGATGAACAAAGGGTTTGATTTTGAGTTCTATAATCCACTGTTATTGTGATAAAGACACTTTCTTTAATATATTAAGCATGCAAGCTTCTTTCATTGTTATTGTCAGACTCTCTTTTATCTTTTTCTATGTTTATGAGTTGAAATCATTCCTTTGTCTATGTTTAATGGTCCCATGGTAACTGTCATCTTACCTTTGATTGTTAAGCAAGAATCATAAGCATCCTTTGCTAGTTTTTTGACCCATCATATATATTGCCTATGTATGTTCTAGTTAATTGATTGGTTTTCTTATTCATTTGATCTACAAACCTATCTGATAATAGCTCTTGAAGGCCTTGTATTGCATGAATATAGCTAGACTGTCTTGAAGATACAATCTAGTGATTTAAGATATTCATCTTGATCCAAACCCACACCCATTATTGAGAAAATAGTCACAAAAAGGTTAAGTTACTAGGCATCTCTGAGATACAGCGTAGGACAGTTTCCTGGAGTGATAACACCATGGTGGTCAACATGCTAGTTCAACTTGTGGTAGGTATAACTTTTGCATAAAATCTACAATTGATGCATGGTTAGTATTGTTGGAAAGGTATCAGAGTGTAGAAAATTTTCAAGGGGGTGTGCACAAATTATAAGCACCATAACCCCCAAAAACATTGTTTAATGTCTCAAAATGTATCTGAAAGGTTCTGAACCCTAATTTTAAAAGTGGAACCTACCACTAAAATGACCTTGCAAGTTGATTCCTCCAATGTTTCGACTTTGAAAGCATATATATAGATAAAAAATAATATAATGATCCAATCCAAATCATAACTCCCCATTTAGGAAGGCTTTTGGTACCCAAAATATTTACTGAATGAGGTGAGGAAATTTTTCCTCTACCTTCTCCCTAGAGTACCATTTTTATTTGCATGAAAGTTGTCGTTGTCTTGTAGTTTTGGACCTCTTTTGCAAAACTATGTCCTCTACCAAATACTCCTGAGATTTTGGTGCTAATCCTCTTTGGAAGGTAGGACCTGCTCCTCGTCTTGATCCAAAATGGAAGGCTCATAGAGTTTGAGATTCTCTACATTCACTACTGAGTAAATGCACATGTATGGAGGTAGACTGAGTCTGTAGGCTTTATCTCCCACCTTTTCCAATAACTCAAAATGACCATACCATATAGCCTTGATATTCTTACCAGGACCCTATAGTCTTTCCTTATTCAAATGTAACCATACTCTGTCTCCCACTCTAAATGTTCTTTTTGTTCTATTTTGTTCATTTCTAGCCTCACACTTTCCATGTGACTTCTTTAGCATCTTTTGTACTTGCAAATGGATCTGCTTGATCTTGTCTATAAAAAAAAATTTATTTTAATGCATCTCATGTGAGGTCCTCACTCACTCCTCCTTGTTGTCCATATACAACATCTAAGGGTGAAGGTGGAAAAAACCCAAAGATATGTACCATTGGAAAGTAATTAAAGTGTAGAACACCGTCAAGGGGGTGTGCACAAGTTATAGACAACAGAACCCCAAAAAACATTGTTTAATGCCTCAAAATGGCTCTGAAAGGTTCTGGACCCCAATTTTCCAAACTGGGACCTGCCACTAAAATGCCCCTGCAATATGATTCCTCCAATTTTTCCACTCTAAAAGAATCAAGATAGATGAAAAATAATATAATGATCCAATCCATATCAATTAATATATACATGTAGGGGTAACTAGAGGACATTTTTTCACTTGTGATTCTTAGCATAGTCAACATATGAGCCAAAAGTGTGAACATCTTGTATTCATGTATTGTACTAGGCCATGCTTAGATGATATATGTAAAAACGTTTGACCTAAGTGGTATCTACAGACCCTTTGTGGTCGGTCATGGATCATCCTTCTAGTACCCATTTTTAGTGTAGTCCTTGCTCTTATGGCCTCGTCCGATTACCCCTTGGTGGCATTAACTTGGCACCATGTTGGTCATTTATGGCCTAGTTAGGTATGCAAGGGTATTGAGATGGATATATTAGGACACATGATCTAGGGGAACCTATGGTCTCACTCACTCATTTCTATGTAAAAGTGTTTCTCATGATATAAAGGTTGTAACACCTATAGAAGAACAATTATCTTAGGCCTGATCATGGACCCCCCTCTTATGTAATTGGCACACTTTTTCCTTCGACACTTACAGATGATGCTCATACAATTTCACTTTTCCCAAGGTAGTCTCAAATATCTCTAGGAAGTATATGTATCCCAAGGAGATGTTCACGTCATCTGATGCACTTTTTGGATATTTTTGCATGCATGGGCATCCTCTTGACATGCCACACTGAATATCCTAGAACACTCCTCTCTTTGATACTGAGAGGGGGGTGAATCAATATCAAATACAATTTAAAACCTTTTTCAATTTATACTTAAACCATTCAACTATATCCAATGATCAATGAACAATAGTATAAGAGTTGCACCAATACACCACAATACACCATGCACAATATATGAGAAATAATCAATATTTATTGTTCAAGGGAAGTAATGAATTCCAAAGGTAGCTACAGCTTCCAAATGTAAAGGGAGGGATAAAAATCCAAGAGGAAGATACAATCCTCCAATATCAAGAGAGTATTTAACTCTTCATCCTTGCCCCTTCCTTCCACCCAATAATATATGAGAGATATTAAAACTTTACATTAAATCATCACCATCAACCAACCATCACATAAAACCTAATAATGCTTCCTGAGATTTCTTCAATTTATACAATTCTTAAATTCTTGGAATACTCTGATCCTATAGATAATATTACTCAATGTATTCTCTAAAACTTCTCCAAGTTTCACTCCTTGAATCCTCCCCAAAAAGAAGTTATATAGAGAATGGTAGACTTTGTTCAATTTCGGTTTATTCAGGAGACCGAACTTGTACAGAATGCCCCACGCTCAATATTTAACATCAGATTTGGAAACTCTCAAAAAAGAAGCTACAATACATACTCTTTCCAATTCAATTTGTCCCACTTCATTTGGATTCTCTATGAAGAAGTTATGACTATTTTACCCGAAACACCTTTTTATTGACTAGCTTCAGGACTGGTCAAAAGCCCTATCTTCCACAGAGTGTATCTCCATAATTATAGAGAATCAATAGATGAAAATTTTACCACAGGTACCTTGATATGTCTTATCAATACCATAGAAATTTCACCATCTTAAGGGTTCTAGAAAAAAAGTTATAGCAAAAATGGTAAGATGACCTGAAAATAACATACCTTAGAACACATCACCAAAAGACTTCATCCTCCCTTGAAATACGGCCTTATTTACTTCTGATTTTCCTCTGAAATTCAACTTGTGTGTCAAATGAATGTATAATGATATTTGTTTATACCATTTATGTCACTTCCTTTTAATATTAGGGCCTACCTGACACATTCTTATTTTGCAATTCTGTTCTTTAATTATCTTCAGGGCCTACATGTACTTCCTTCTTCAATTCACTTTGTCATCTTTAAAAATTCATTTCTCCTCAACCATGAGGATCCACGTGGTGTGCCACATACCACTAGAAACAACATGACTTATACTATCCATCCATGGGTGTTGTATCTACATGTGCATTGTCCTTCATGTCCAAATACATTCATCAATCTTGCGGTCCAAAACCCATGACTAGGGTTGACATCAATGACAACAACCAATCTTCCAACAATATCCCCCTTTGTAATTGATGGCAACACTCATGCTCCCCCTATCATCATGATCCCAATTTCTCTCCCCCTTTTACATCAATGGAAAAGGGTAGGAAAAAGGTAACTCTATTCTTTGGGGCTTCTCCCCCCGAACATGTGGCACTCAATAATACTTCATCCTTATTTTTGGTCTTTGGGACTTTTTCTTCCTTGGAATCCTTTTCTGTGGCTTCTATATTCTCTCTCTTCTTCATGTCTAGGATGTATATGTTGTTCGGTCTTCTTGTTGAAGTAGCAACCAATATTCCTGAGTTATTTTCTCTGATTTTACATTTTCGGGAGTCAAACGTAAGAGTGTATTCTTGATCACATATTTTACTGACACTGAAGAGATTATGCTTTAGATATTCAACCAATAGGACTTTTCCTTCTTTTAAATTTTCACTTCCAAGATTTACAATTCCTTTTCCAAGTATTTTAGTAGATGAGTCATCTACAAATGTAACATTTCCACCCTTTTTCTTCAATCTGACAAATTTGCTTTGATCTCTAGTCATATGAGACGAGCACCCACTGTCTATGAACCATTCATATTCTTCTTTTCATTCTTTAGCGACCAATTTTATTTGACAGTTTTCATTTTGTGGAATTTATTTCCTTTTCCATGTTGTAGTTGGTATACAGACATTTGGCATATGATTATCTTCCCTCATCTCTCTACAATCTCGTGCTTTATGACCAAGATTATTGTACTTGTAACATACAATATTTTGATCCATTAATGGGTCAAATGGATTATAATTTATGTTGATAGGTCTACGAACATTTCCATATCTACTATTTTCACCATTCATGTAGCTTGCATAGTTATTCTTTTCATTGATTCTACAATTGATTTCCTTGTGTCCAAAATTTCCACAAGTATAACAATGTCCAAGAAAGAAATTTTGATACCTGGGAGTAAGTCTTTGTGGTGTGGTCCATCTGGGTTCATGATCTATTCTTCTGTAGTTTCCTTCATAATGATTTCTTTCATACCCGATGGGAGAGGATCTTCTTGATGTCTCATTCCTTCTGAATTCTAGTCTTCTATCTTGTTGTTCAACTTGTTCTGGAGTGTTGGTTTCATCATTTTCATCTTCCTTCTCTTGTTTTGTTGTCTTCAAACTGTCATTGTATACTAGTCCTGTCTTGTCATTTGGAGATCTTTGATTGCTAAGGATCTCATCTAATTTTTAAGTGCTTTTTTCGAACTTCTTCAACTTTTTTGTTGTCAATAGTAGCTCCCCTTTTGTGTGATCCAATTCTGCTTTCAATTTCTCATAATCTTCTAATTCTTCCTTCAAGCTATTAATTTCTTTTCAAGCTTGTAATTATCTTCTTCACAACTACTCAATTCACCTTTTAGTATTTGTTTGTGTTTCTAATCTTGCTATTTTCAGTTTCAACATGCTTCAAATTTTCAAGATTCTCATCTTCTTGTTCACTCTATGCATTGTCTTTGTATCCCCAAAAGGAATCAAGTTTGGTTTCTTTGTCTGAATCTTCTTCACAAATGATTTATTCTTCTTTAGAATTCTTGTGATCATCATCCTGGGTTTCTTGGGTTATGAAGAGGACTTCTCCTCCATCATTATCTTCTTCATCACTCTCATCTGAGGAGATGTCATCATCCTTGGAGTAGAAGCTCTTTTTATTGTTGAGACTTCTCTTTTTATAGTAGTAGTTTTCAACAATATGTCCTATTCTACCACAGTTAAAGCATTTGAGAGGAGACTTACCTTTGTATCTTCCACTTCCCTTCCAAAACCCTCTTACAAAATTTTCTATTTCTTCATCAAGATCGTTATCCTTGTCTTTTGTCTTCTTTATGGATTTAAAGGCTTCTTCATTGTTTGGTTGGTCACTTTCTGTACCTGTTCTCGTTTCATATGCTATAAGAGACCCATATAATTCATCCATTGTCATTTTGGTCAAGTCCCTAGTTTCTTCAACGGCGGAGACCTTAGCATCATACTTCAAGAGAAGTGATCTCAACACTTTTTGTACAACCAAAGATTCATTGAGCTCTTCACCTAATCCTCTGATAGCATTAACAACTTCATCAACTCTAAGAATATAGGTTGCAATATCTTCCTTGTCATTCATCTTCAAATTTTCAAATTCTGCTCCATTTCATTGAAGCTTGACCTACTTAACTTTTGGATCACCTTCATAGATACTATTGAGTTTGTCCCATACCTCTTTAGCAGTGCTGCAACCCATCACTTTTCTAGCAATGGTTGGTGCCAATGATGCTAGAATAACATGTCTAGCTTTTGAATTACAACTCATAAGATTCTTCTCATTTGGATCGGTTGGAGCATTATTTGGGATTACATAGCCATTTACAACTGAGTACCAAATGTCTACTCCCAAAGACGATAGGTAAGTTTTCACTTTATCACTCCAGTATGCATAATTTCTTCCATCAAATTTTTGAATCCCATTTGAAATGTCCTCATGGTCATCCATCTCTGCTCAGGATTTTCCTTCCAGTGATTAAACTGTTCTGAAGGCAACCTGCTCTGATACCAATTGTTGATACTGAGAGGGGGGTGAATCAGTATCAAGTACAATTTAAAACCTTTTTAAACTTATACTTAAACCATTCAACTATATCCAATGAGAAATGAACAATAGTATAAGAGTTACACGAATACACCACAATACACCACGCACAATATATGAGAAATAATCAATAGTTATTGTTCAAGGGAAGTAATGAATTCCAAAGGTAGCTATAGCTTCCAAATGTAAAGAGAGGGATAAAACTCCAAGAGGAAGATACAATCCTTCAATATCAAGAGAGGATTTAACTCTCCATACTTGCCCCTTCCTTCCACCCAATAATATATGAGAGATAATAAAACTTTACATTAAATCATCACCATCAACCAACCATCCCATAGAACCTGATAATGCTTCCTGAGACTTCTTCAATTTCTTCAATTCATAAATTCTTGGAATACTTTGATCCTATAGATAATATTACTCAATGTATTCTATGAAACTTCTCCAAGTTTCACTCCTTGAATCCTCCCCAAAAAGAAGTTATAGAGAGAATGGTAGACTTTGTTCAATTTTGGTTTATTCAGGAGACCGAACTTGTACAGAATGCCCCACGCTCAATATTTAACATCAGATTCAAAAACTCTCACATGAGAAACTAAAGTCCTTAATATTTCCAATTCAATTTTTCCCACTTCATTTGGATTCTCTTTGAAGAAGTTATGACTATTTTACTCGGAACAACCTTTTATTGACTAGCTTCAGGACTGGTCAAAAACCCTATCTTCCACAGAGTGTATCTCCATAATTGTAGCGAATAAAGAGATGAAACTTTTACCATAGGTGCCTTGATATGTCTTCTCAATACCATATCAATGTAACCATCTGGTTCATTCTATAAAAAAATTATAGCAAAAATGGTAAGATGCCCTGAAAATAACATACCTTAGAACACATCATCAAAAGACTTCATCCTCCCTTGAAATCCAGCCTTCTTTACTTTTGATTTTCCTCTGAAATTTGACTTGTGTGTCAAATGAATGTATAATAATATTTATTTATACCATTTATGTCACTTCCTTTTAACATTAGGGCCGACCTAACACTTTCTTATTTTGTAATTTTGTTCTTTAATTATCTTCAGGGCCTACATGTACTTCCTTCTTCAATTCACTTTCTCATCTTCAAAAATTCATTTCTCCTCAACCATGAGGATCCAAGTGACGTGCCACATACCACCGGAAAGAACATGATGTATACTATCCATACATGGGTGTTGTATCTGCATGTGCATTTTCCTTCATGTCCAAATACCTTCATCAATATTACGGTCCAAAACCCATGACTAGGGTTGACATCAATGACAACAACCAATCTTCCAACATACCTCCTTTTGCACAAATGTACATAAAATATTTTCATCCACATTAGAGATAATTTCAACCTAATTGCTTGAATCTATGGCTAGAAGGTTCTTTTTATTTCCATCCTTCTTGCAATTCTTGGAGTTCAGCTCTAGATGTAGTTTCCAACACTTTTCCTCAATGTGACCATAAATATTGCAATGGTTTCTAGTATCCTTGCATTGATGTGAAGTGGTTGTCATATTTTTATCCTCACCCCCTTCCTCTTCTTCTTCCCCTCATTGGAAGCTTCCTATTGCTCTTTCTTCTTAGAACCACTTGGTTTCCCTTTCTTTTGGCCTATGTTTTCCATGTATTATGCATGTACACACATCTCATCCACTATCCTTGGCTTGAAGAGAATCACCTGCTTGACTATGTAAACCCCCCATATACTTGAGTAGTACATATGGTTTCTTGGCAGAGATACCCAACATGATGGCTATCTTTTTCAACTCAATGGTGTGCTCCTATACATTCTTCCCATGCCTCTACCTGAAGTAGTGCCACCGGATCCATTGGTCCTCTACATACCCGATAGGGTAGAATTGAGACTTGATGAGGGTTTTGAAGTCCTCACACCTAGTTACTATAAAATCACCCTCCAACCTAAGTGTTTCCATATGGACTTCCCACCAATTTAAAGCATGACGCTCTAACTTCAATCTAGCAAATTAATTCTTTTTCTCTTCATCTATAAGGTGAAATGCTAAAATAAAATTCTAGTTGTTGCAACCAATGATTCATTTTTAATGCATCACCTTGGTATGAATTTATGTCTACTTTCACTTCCATATTGAATAAGGACAATGAAGGATTAACAATACTTGAACTCGACTACTCTTTCTTAGATTATTTCCTCGATTCCTTTCTTGGTTCTTCCTTATATCCTGATTTCCCCTTCAATCTAATATCTGAGTTAGAACCTCCATCATCTCCAAATGGTCGGAGCTTGCTTGCTAGAGCCACCATGAGGAGGTTTATATTGTGGTTGATATCGATGACATGTGCTTACAACCTCTCAAATCTCTCTTCTACTATATCTAAAGGGTTTTTATAAACAAACTCATCTACCATGGCTAGGGTTTATGTGACTTCTCTTTAAGTTGATTCATGGATCCTACAACTTCCCACAAATACCCAAATGAAAACATGCTCTAATAACAATATGATCTGTAAATTGTCGTGGATATTCCACTAGACAGTTCGTCACAACATATATGATAAATAAAACTAAAATCTACACTATGGAGGTTAAATTCCTTAGATTCTAGAATCTTTAGTTACAGATTTCCTGCTTATGCATGAAATAGATGCAACACATAAAATAGAGAACATGGAAATACAATCACACACCATCAACAAAATAAGAAAAATATTTTCTCTGGGAAACCCTTATGGGGAAAAACCCAGCTAGAAGGTGAGGCCACTTTGCTCTCTTTTCTTTGGTATGGAAATAATGAAAGTACAAAGGAGAAGGCACTCTCTATAGAGTTACCTGAGACCTGTAGCCTATTAGGATACTATAGAACATTAATCCCCTCTATTATGATCTCTAATTTTCCACTCCCAGTTGTTTTTCTCTGCAATGGAACAAAATAAAATAACATAGAATGGAACCTCTTCCCCTCCTAGCAGTCCAATATTTAACATAGCCCAATAGCTATCTAAGATTAGGGTTTTGACTTCCTCAACCTTGAATTCTAATATTTTTTTGGACCTTCTAGATTCTTCTTGAAATTCCTCATGTGGCTATCCCAATATGCATGAGTAACAAGGGCTCACATGGCATCCTTTCATACCATGGTGGTCAACATGATAGTTCAACTTGTGGTAGGTCTAGCTTTTGCATAAAATCTCTAATTGATGCATGGTCAGTATTGTTGGAAAGGTATCAGAGTGTAGAATATTTTCAAGGGGGTGTGCACAAATTATAAGCACCATAACCCCCAAAAACATTGTTTAATGTCTCAAAATGTATCTGAAAGGTTCTGAACCCTAATTTTAAAAGTGGTACCTACCACTAAAATGACCTTGCAAGTTGATTCCTCCAATGTTTCCACTTTGAAAGCATTGATATAGATAAAAGATAATATAATGATCCAATCCAAATCATACCTCCCCATTTAGGAAGGCTTCTGGTACCCAAAATATTTATTGAATGAGGTGAGGAAATTTTTCCTCTAACTTTTCCCTAGAGTACCATTTTTCTTTGCACGAAAGTTATCTCTATCTTGTAGTTTTGGACCTCTTCTGCAAAATTATGTCCTCTACCAAATATTCTTGAGATTTTGGTGCTAATCCTTCATGGAAGGTAGGACCTGCTCCTCCTCTTGATCCAAAATGGAAGGCTCATAGATTTTGAGATTCTCTACATTCACTACTGAGTAAATGCGCATGTATGGAGGTAGACTGAGTCTGTAGGCGTTATCTCCCACCTTTTCCAATAACTCAAAATGACCATACCATAGAGCCTTGATATTATTACCAGGACCCGTTGGCACAGGGCCAGACCCAGGGTTCAATGCTCAAGAGTGCACCAACAAAACCCTAACTACTGACCCTTTCGAAAACACCTGCAAAGCATATGAATTCTCACACGAGGTAGAGGCAGGGGTGGTTGCAGAACTCAGGTGTCTGCAACCTTAGCTGGGACACCGATCTGTGATTATATATTTTATAGGGTACTTATCATAGATCATTCATCAATATTGATCCCTTATGGTACTTCGCAGAAAGCATAGAGCATCACAGTGAATATTTAGACTAAAGATGATTCAATACTTAGCCACAAAAATATAGATTAGATTCAACAGATCAAGCACTAAGCATCTATCAAATATAACATTCATTCATATATCATAAGCACAGAGCAGAACTAGATCTATTTTATCATAGCAATCACTTAGCCAAGAAGGAGATAAACACATTCAAAGAACAATACACACAGTTACCGTGTTCACCCCCACCTTGGGGCTACATCCAAAAAGTCTTCTTCTTTATATTATCTCAGTCAAGCGGTTACAACACAGAGCTTCAGTGACCCTTACTTTTCATAGGACAGAAGATCTGTGTAGCTCGCTAGATCCTTATTCCTTTCACTTCAACAAAAAACTACAACAACTTGCACTTAGCTTGTCAATCCCCTTACAATCATGCACAAATCTCTTGCAATATGCATCCGATCACATAGATCTGGCTACTAAGAAATCACTTAGCACTAAGAAATCACATCTACTTCTTCTTACATTGCCTAAGTATCAATTTATAGATTACAAAATGAGCCTAAGCATGGGTAAACCCATGGTCCGACATCCCTTTCCATTTACATCAACCCAAAAACCCTAAAAGGTACCCAAAAGTAGGTCTTTCTTGCTTCGCATTGTGATCCATCTTTGGCAAGCTATCGCAGTCCCAAAACAGTCAATTATGACCAAGTATTCTTCAAAACTTGGTCAAGGGCCAACATGCCCCCAACACTCACCTGTGACTCATCCCGAGTCACTCAGGTTTGATCAATTCTACCTCGAATTCCTTGAGATTGGCTCGAGTTGCTTCGACCCGCTGCACTGCAACAACCTCTTGCTCAGTAAAGTCCTGGATCACTGTGTCATTGAGCGTTTCTTCCAGGTGATTTTCTGCAGTGAGGACAACCTATTTGAGTTCAGCTTCCTGGCTTTCAAGTTCAGTGAATAGTTGGCATGCCCTTTCTTGGATTGGCTGAATTCGTTGGGCGACTTCCATCACTTTACTTTGTAATGTATGTACCTATTGTTGGGTTGTGCATTGTTCTGTGAACCTCTTCATTCTTTCAACTGGAGTCAAAGTCTTGATCTGTGCCTATAGCGTGTCTGCATCCTGCTTTTCTTCTTGGAGTTGTGCCTCCAATGTCTGCAATTCTGGATTCTCTGCGAGGGTTTCATAAGTCTGGGCACTTCTAGAGGTTAGCTGCTTGCATTCCAAAGCAAAGGTTTTTAATCGGCCAACTGTGCTTCGAGCAGTGGCCTCTCCTAGATATCTTATTTCTTGAGGGGTCTCAGGAATGATGCAGAGCTCCAGATCCATGATGCGTTGTTGGAGTTGTTAGATTACTTCTTCTAGTTGGGTCACCTGCTATGGGAGATGGTCTTCCATCTTCACCTCTATGACTGTCACAGAGTGCATTGCTTTGTGAATCCTTTCCTAAACTTCAAGTTGCTCTGCTAGCAACTGTACCTTTTCCTTATCCCAATTCGCTTTCAGGGAAAGATTTTCCCATTCTACCTCCGTCTGTTGTTCTAGAAGTTCTTTTTGTGCTTGCATCAAAGCCTGGGTGGCTTGTGCTGTGTCTTCTTGAGCTCGTTGAAGGAGAGCTTCAACTTGATCAGCGATCTGGTGCAATTGAGTGGGCTCATTGCCTGTTCCTGATGGTTCGCTTATTAAGGGTGTTGTAGACACTGCTTGGCTGGACTGGAGTTCCTGTTACACTTCTTTGAGTTTTCCTTTGATTCAGTTGAAGAGTTCCTCCTTCTTTGCTTCTTTCTTTCCTGCGAGCTCGAGTGAAACATCGTTTAGTGTGGCAATTAGGAAGTCAAAGTCATTTGGGGTAAGGGTAGTTTTAAGCGTGGTCCGGGTGGCCTTAGATTTCTTTTGGAAGGAGGGATTTGGTGGTGTCATCTTTATTTTCATGGAGGGATCCTCCTCCTCTCTAGGTGGGGTAACCTCGCCTCTATTTTGTTCAACTTCTGTACTGCCTAGCACGTCATCATCACCTCCCTGTGCAGGTGAGATCGAAGTAGTCTTCGTGGATGTGCTAGGGACATCTTCAACTTCGTCATCCTTCTTAGTCCTTCTCGACCCAGGTGTATCCGGCATAGCTTCAGGGATTTCCTCGTCGGACATGTTTGTGGGGTATACTACAACAAGGAGGTCTGCTAACCATTCCTTGGTAATCTCCTCCAAGTCATCCTCTGTCATCTTGTAGTAGGATTGGAGTTGTTGTTTATGCTCATCACCGCGCATTGTAATATAGATGAAGTGGTGATTCGCGCTAAATTTCATCAAAGGTCTAAACCAATGAAGTATATTTGGGGTGATCCATGTTGTAGATTGAATTGCATTCTTCAGTTGGTTGAAGTATGTGTGGAAGACATCATTGGACAGCCACTACTTTTTCATGTCGCTGGGGTACCACAACATACAGAACTTCGCGGCTAGTGGTTTGAAAGGTTCGATCTCTAGGAAAGTGGCTCCCTCTAGCATCTCCCAAGCGATGAAAGTGATGAGTATGAGTAACCAACTAAAGTGGAACTCATACGCTTGGTCTTATGCTCCTCTGCAATCTAGCTCTAGCGGGTTTACAAGATACTGTGCCCAATTCATCTGTAGTCCCTCGACGCACTTCCCTGCGAGGTCAACTACGAATCCAGTCACCTGTGTTGGTCTGTTCTTACGAACTAATTTTCCCACAATTAACTGACATGCAAGGTGCACTGCGCTTCTCTGGATAGAGGCTACCTTGTAGCCTCATTTACCCTTCTCTACATCACCATAAGTTTCCTTTATCCGATGTGCTAGTGCTCGGTCTGAGGTCTTGCCTGGGTAAAATTCTTGTGGGTTAGGGTCTTGCATGCTAAGTCCTGTGATATGATTGATCAGAGTCGGATCCACAGTGATGCGACGGTCCAACCATAAGTATCCACTGTGGTAGCAAGACAGCAACAACCTGACGCATGCATTGATTTCCTGGTGTCTGCCAAAATGAGGGATCTTCATTACATTGAACAGTGTGGAATGCATGAGGTTTTGGGTCTACAACTACGGGACAATATTAGTATTTTTTCCTTTGGTATTGGTTAGGTATTTATGCAGAGCTAACATGTTGTAGGTTTTGCAATCTCCAAGGTTAAAATCGTTAAATTTCAGTGCTGCGAGCTTATCCTGGTCAGCACATACTATGTGCACCCCTTTCAGAAGATACGCGGTGATCAGGGTGTACTCAAAGTCCCTGGGTACAATGTTGTGGTTAATCTTGCTACTCAAAGGTGGGATGTAAACCAGCAAAATGCGCGGGATCAGCTTGGCATTTGCAATATCATCTTTGTGTTTTGTTCTTGTCTCGGTCGTGGTTCTGGAAGGTCCTGCGCCACGAGCAGTGGAGAGAGAAGCCTGGACTCCTCCTGTCGAGGATTCTTGCACACCTGCAGACATCCTTCTCTTTGACATCACTCTCTCAGCCATTAGATCAATCAAAACTTCTTCAACTACTTTCTCAACAGTGCTGAGCTCGTCCGACATACAATCTTGGGTCCACTAGCTCAAGCATGAAAATGAATGATGATTAGTATGGGAACAAGGAAATGATCGCAGAGTGAAGTAATATCAATTTTCGGTCTCAAATTCTCACTTAGAAAAAATTATTCTCGGTGTGTGGTGCGACGGACTAAGTAGAGAAACTTAGCAATGATCTACTTGCAACGGATATGGGGGCATGCATTAACTTCGTTCTATCCATTTTGGTGTTGTCCAACGGTCTAGTGGGAACCCATAATTTATTTTTGACCTGTTCAGGGTAGAATTCGAATGGGTATATTGGTCCAATGACTATATTGTTGCGGCATGGAAAAGTGCCAAATGTTGTTGTTATGATATCTCGGTGAAGCTCAATTCTTGTGATTTTTCCTTCTGCGAAGTTTCTTCTGGAGTCTTCTGTAACTTTCCAATTTTGGCCCTCTTCTTACTTATCTTCCTAGCCTTTTTCCCAGTGAGCTTAGTCTCGGTCACCCTCTTTCCATTCTAAATCTTATGTTCTCTTGACGTAGTCACTTCGCGCTGCCTAGGATCTTTCCTCAGATCCAAGGGTAATACTCCTTCATCATATGGATTATATATTTCGGTCTTCTGTGGTTCCTCTAATGCTCTTATAGCTTTGACATCCAGGTCCCTGGTGTTTAACAGCAGAGATCAGTTCCCTTGTTCCTCCATCAAGTAGGCAATCCTTCTAGTCATAAATTCCATGAGTTCTTGCTTCTTCTGTTCTAGGGCTTCCTTTTCTTCTTTCCTCCGGATCTGGTCTTTTTCAATCCAGATATTTCCTAACAAAGCTGGAAATGGAGCACGGTCCTCAATAAATCTAATGACTTTGAACTCCTCCTCTTTCAAGGTTCCATGGGTACTCATAGCTATCTGGGTAATTCTGCCACACGGGGTTACCATTTTTCCTTTAAATAATCCGATGGTTCCTAGTGAAGGGACCAAAGCAGGCCTTCCTAGGGTTTCCCAAGTTTTTTCTGTCATAATATTCATCGGTGTTCCCTCATCCAGGGCACAGTCAATGTCGAAGTCTCCTATTCTTACTTCAATTTTCTCCTGTTCTTTGAAGATCTCTGACAAACTGACATCCTTATGATCATCTAGGGTTTATTTTATTTTCAGTAACATGATCTCTGATTCTTTCTGGGGTTCTTCCAGAATTTTAGTATCTTGATCTCCTTAAGAGTTTTCTTGTTCCATATTCAGTTTTTCAAGTCTAGTAATCATTCTAGGGAAATCCAATACTTCATTGTCTATAGCTTTACAATAGAGGCAACTAGGGTTTCTCCCAGGGCATTCCTTAGCAAGATGTCCTATTCTTCTGCAACTGTAACATAGGGTTAATCCTCTCTTTCTTTTAAATGACCCCCAACTTCTTTTGTACTACGCACTAGGGTCATGGTGGCTAGCCTACAAACATTTCTTTCTAGGATCCTGCATCCATTGGTTAGTCCAAAAATTCTTTCTATGCATAGGTATAACATATCTATCATTATTCTTATCAAATCTATCAAATGTTCTTCCATCTAACAATGCCCTAGTTTTCAGGCTAGGACAAAATCTATCAAGCATACCTAGATTCATGCTTCAGAAACAAAACATTTCCACTTATCTTACCTATATATAGCACAAAGCTTTCAGATCTAAAACTTGAACTATTCTTACCTTTATTAGAGCATAGAGCTTACAGATCTTACCTCTTTCTGTAGATATGACTTAGAAGATTCCACTTTAACCTTTCTTAGAGCATAGAGCATTAAGATCTAACTTCTTTTCTTCAGTATCTACCTATTTTCTTGTAGGTCTAACCTCTTTCCTTTAGATCTGACCTTTCTTTCTCGGCACAAAGCTTCGTAGGTCAAGTAGAATATTGCATACTAGGGAAATAGATCTACACATAGAGCTTATTTCGCACAAAGATTTTTCTTCTTTAGTTCCCAACAATCACAGTTCTGGTCCCAGCAACGAAACCATTTGTTGGCATACGGGCAGACCCAGGGTTCAACGCTCAAGAACGCACCAACAAAACCCTAACTACCAGCCCTTTCAGCAACACCTGCGAAGCAGATGAAGTCTCACCCGAGGTAGAGGAAGGGGTGGTTGCAGAACTCAGGTGTCTGCAACCTTAGCTGGGACACCGATCTGTGATTATATCTTTTACATGGTACTTAGCATAGATCATTCATCAATATTTATCCCTTATGGTACTTCGCAGAAAGCACAGAGCATCGCAGTGAATATTTAGACTAAATATGATTCGGTACTTAGCCACAAAAATATAGATTAGATTTAGCAGATCAAGAACTAATAATCTATCAGATCTAACATTCATTCATATATCATAAGAACATAGCAGAACTAGATCTATTTTATCATAGCAAGCACTTAACCAAGAAGGAGATAAACACATTCAGAGCACAATACACACAGTTACCGTGGTTCACCCCCACCCTGGGGCTACATCCACAAAGTCTTCTTCTTTATATTATCTCAGTCAAGCGGTTACAACACAGAGCTTTAGTGACCCTTACTTTGCACAGGATAGAAGATATGTGCAACTCGCTAGATCCTTCTTCCTTGCACTTCAGCACAAAACTACAACAACTTGCACTTAGCTTGTCAATCCCCTTACAATCATGCACAGAGATCTTGCAATATACATCCGATCACACAAATCCAGCTACTAGCACTAAGCCTTTAGCTATACATCACATAGATGTACTACTACTTGCACTAAGCAATCACATCTACTTCTTCTTACATTGCCTAAGTATCTATTTATAGATTACAAAATGGGCCTAAGCATGGGTAAACCCACAAGCCGACATCCCTTTTCCTCTACATCAACCCAAAAACCCTAAAAGGTACCCAAAAATAGGTCTTTCTTGCTTCGCGTTGCGCTCCATCTTTGGCAAGTTGTCGCAGTCCCAAAACGATCAATTATGACCAAGTATTCTTCAAAACTTGGTCAAGGGCCAACAGGGCCCTATAGTCTTTCCTTATTCAACTATAACCATACTCTGTCTCCCACTCTAAATGTTCTCTTTGTTATATTTTGGTCATGTCTAGCCTCACACTTTCCATGTGACTTCTTTATCATCTCTTGCACTTGCACTTGCAAATGGATCTGCCTAATCTTTTCTATAATATTTTTTTTCTTTTAATGCATCTCATGTGAGGTCCTCCCTCAATCCTCCTTGTTGTCCATATACAACATCTAAGGGTGAAGGTGGAAAAAACCCAAATATATGTACCATTGGAAAGGAATTAAAGTGTAGAACACCGTCAAGGGGGTGTGCACAAGTTATAGACAACATAACCCCAAAAAACATTGTTTAATGCCTCAAAATGGCTCTGAAAGGTTCTTGACCCCAATTTTCCAAACTGGGACCTACCACTAAAATGACCCTGCAACACGATTCCTCCAATTTTTCCACTTTGAAAGAATCAAGATAGATGAAAAATAATATAATGATCCAATCTAGATCAATTAATATATACATGTAGGGGTAACTAGAGGACATTTTTTCACTTGTGATTCTTATCATAGTCAACATATGAGCCAAAAGTGTTAAAATCTTGTATTCATGTATTGTACTAGGCCATGCTTAGATGATCTATGTAAAAACGTTTGACCTAAGTGGTATCTACAGACCCTTTGTGGTCGGTCATGGATCATCCTTCTAGTACCCATTTTTAGTGTAGTCCTTGCTCTTATGGCCTCGTCCGATTACCCCTTGGTGGCATTAACTTGGAACCATGTTGGTCATTTATGGCCTAGGTAGGTATGCGAGGGTATTGACATGGATATATTAGGACACATGATCTAGGGGAACCTATGGTCTCACTCACTCATTTCTATGTAAAAGTGTTTCTCATGATATAAAGGTTGTAACACCTATAGAAGAACAATTATCTTAGGCCTGATCATTGACCCCCCTCTTATGTAATTGGCACACTTTATCCTTCAACACTTAGAGATGATGCTCATGAAATTTCACTTTTCCCAAGGTAGTCTCAAATATGTCGAGGAATTATATGTATCCCAAGGAATTGGTCACATCATCTTATGCACTTTTTGGATATTTTTGCATGCATGGGCATCCTCTTGACATGCCACATTGAAGATCCTAGAAAACTCCTCTCTTTCATCAATGTTTGAGCTTATTTTCACTTGATATGAGGCCCAACCCCTACATGTGGATGTACCTACTAGTCATTTGAACACATGTGGCTTTATTTTGACTTGGAGAGGGTAATTTTGTCCTTTATGGAGGATTTGTTTTGGCATGTGGACATTATCTTACCTTCGAGACCTCACTTATAGACTTATGATCACTTTTATAGTAGTCATCCACTTATTTGTGCCTATTTCACTTCACACATGTGGATGTCCCACCTTTTGAGGCTAGATGTTGGATTGCATGAGGGATCCACGCAACTTTTTGAGGACATCTTCTATTATTTTTGTGAGGTCAACCTCCCTTGATGAGAGAGTCTACTAGATGATGACAATTTCCATTTCACTTTTGACGAGGGCATCCACTTGAGAAGATTTTAGTTACATATTTTGAGGGAAACCAACTTTAGAAGAAATTATATTTTGACAGAATGCCCATGATTCCACCAAATCGATGCCATTATATGAAAAATGGCCACAAGATTTATGAAATGTGGTCATAATATAAATTTAGGAAAAAAAATGACACGGTTATGGTTCTTTTAAAATCTGTCACAAGAAGATTCTTGCTAAATTTTTTATGACTCATTTTCACATTTAGAGGAGGTTGTTGAGGCCTTTGAGGAGGTTGTTCCACCTTTTGAAGGGTTTGTTCCACTTATTAAGGGATATGTTTCACATTGGAGACCATTTTATGCCTTGATGTGAGCTTGTTGAGGGTATTTTGACTCATTACTCATGTATCATAGATATTATTATAAAGGTGGCATAACCACCTCATTGTTTACTCATTATTGACCATATTCCCATGGTTTGTGAGGAGGTAGTGGTATTTTTTTGTTTTTCTAGGCTTCATTTAGGAGAATATTATTTTTATGTTGAGAGGATTGTTATATCCCTTTTCTATAAGAAGGGAAGTACCTCTCATTGTAATTCATTTTCTAGAACTTGTGAAGAAAACTTCTTGTATACTTTATGGATTATGTTATGGATGACTAGCTAGAGTTCTCTCCTGGAATTATGTATTGTGGATACTTTTCAAATTGATGGATGTTCATGGATAAATGTTTTTGGTGAACCTATTTGATGAGTAAGTGGTCTCTTTGAATCTTTGTGTAGTTTTATTTTGGATTGTTGCAAGTGTGGTTGTGCTTCTCTAGTGTTGGTGGTGCACTCTCTTTCTTTATTCTTTATAGATCCCTTATCAAAGCAATTGGAGGATTTCTAGTGAATAATCTTCCCCTTGAATCATCTTGAATCTTGTAAGGCACTGTTGATGATAGATATTGTTCAATATCTCAACAAAAAAATCAAGAGGATAAATCCCCCTACCTTTTTAAAGAGGCAACACTCCTCTATAATTATATTAACAAAATTATAAAAGTGCAACTGTAACAAAGAGTATAATCACAAAAATAAAATTCTCTGAGAAAAGGACCAGGAACTTGTCCCAGAAAGAAATAAAATATATTTACAATATTATACAAAAATGAAGGAAATAACATATAATATTATCATGTTTCTCACATCCATCACAATAAAGGCAATATTGGTCATATCATAAGACATAAAGGTATAAGGCCACTATGCAGAGAACTGTAGATGAGTATTGCATTTAAAACTAAAAAATATTATGATAAGCACACTCCAAAAATCTCAGAGTATGAGAAATCATTAGAGCTATTCCCTGAAATAGTTCTGTAGGGAACTCAAAAATAAATGTCTGGTTTGAAAATGAAATGTAAAGAGTTTAATAAAATAAAAGGTGTTTTTCTGAATGGATTGGGGTTGGGCTCCCTTGGACCTTTAAAAGGAAGACTTGGACCTGGAAGAAAAGAGAGAAACAATTATAAATTGGCTATGAGTTTTCATTGAATGAAAAGACATGAGATGGATTATTTATAAATTAGAAGTAAGGAGGATGAGAAATTATGAAAATGACCACTTGACTTACAGTGATGTATTCTTTCGATGTCTCATTTGTTAGATGGAATGTATTTTAAAATTTATTTGGCTGGAAATGCATGACCCACTGTAACTATTTTTCCTTATCTGATTCTATTATCTTGATTAAAGCATTTTTTATCCAATTTTCAATGCATTCTCTCATGGGTGCAACCATTATCTCTTATCTAATTTTGATATTGAATAATTCTTTTTCAAGGTCTTTGAACTCCATTTTGATTTGGTGGAGGGTATATTTGATATCATCATTCTTGTTTACATAATGGAAAAGCCACCCCTATATTTTTGTTTCCAATTATTCAGTCAAGTCGTTAAATCTTTCTACCAATGAGATTTTTAGGGAGTATGACTTTTCTTTTATTTGTTCCTTGGATATAATTATTGAGTTCATGATTAAATGTGGGTCCTCCATGTATTCAGCCGACCCAACTAATTTTAACGCAACTAATTGTAAGAATAATTCACCTCTTTTTAAACTAATGGCATCACATTCAACTAACATTTCTTTTAAACATTTAATTCTCTTGACCCAACATGATTTTAATTGATTTAAATAGAGTGTTGAAGGAAAATCTCCTCCTTTCTGTGATATTCACTAAGGCTTGAAACCCTTACATTGAAAGTAGCGACATATCCTTTATATAATTCTTCATCATTTTCCAAGTTTGCTTGGAGATATTTCCTGAAGTGTGTGATCCTCGAACCCAAAGAGCCTGAGTTGGTTTTCAACTCCCATGTCTCAAGAATTAAATATATTCCTTTCTGAATGTTTTCACCAACATATTTACCGATGGAGGCTAATAAACTTGGAATTCATTTCAATATCGAGCTCGACTCTGGTCTATATTCCAAAGTCTTCAATGGTTATATAGAGGTGATGTGATTGACAAACAGAGGTGGTGGCATCAAGGAACTTTCTAATTCTCTTAATTTTTCCTTCAAAATTGCATTCTCATTTTCTAAATCTCTAATTGAATATTTAAGGCTTCCCCTATGGCCTCATGGAATTCCTTGACCTTAGAGAGTGGAACCCTTTAAAAATCGAGATCTAAATTCCACTTCTCCTTAATTTTATTATTCTTTGAATTTACTTTTTCAATGATTAATTTTCTTGAGTTTCTATTGAATACAACACGATGTAGGGTAAGGGACTCTTCTTCAAATATAATAATATATTGTGTATCAATTCTTTTGTGACTTTTATGCTCTCAAGTAGTCTATGTTACTCACCTACAACCTCTATCTCTTCAACATTCACTTCAAGATCCATATATTCTGGACCAATTTCATTTTCATGTACTACTTCATCTTCCCCCTCTTTGTTTGTATTTATTTTTCTTTTATTAGCAATTGGGAGTATGTGTGACTTCTCAAGATTTACCTTTGAAGGGTTTTGGTCTCCTCCATCATCAAAATTATCAATTGAAGAATTTTTTTGTTCTTATATTGGATTTTGCGGTTTTTATTTGGTTGAACCACTTTTTTGGGAAATGTTCAAGGACTGAGAAATTATTTCATTTGTAACCTATCCTTGTTTTATGTGATGGTAATTGGTACTGAAAATAGTCTCAATATCATCTTGTCCTTTTTCAACAGACAACCCTTCAATATTTTGATTGTCATCTTCTCCTTCTACGAATAAAACTATCTTGGAAAACACCATGATATATCACATTGATGTCATGTGGGTCATGAATAGTTGGTTAGGTTCAAAACCTATAATACCCCGGTTTTGAGTCCCCATATTAAATAATGTATTTTATTTATTTATGAAAAGACAGAGTGCCCAAACAATTAAAAGAGGTCAATGTACCTAGGAAATGTAATTTCTTTATCCTTATTAATAATAAAATACAACGCTGGCTACTAGACGGACAAGGATAAGAATTATAGGGGGGTATGATTCCATGAGAGAGGGGGATAAGTCTTTTATTATAATTTTTTTACCCATATTTTTTTTTATTTGATTTCCAAGTAAATATATAAGCCCATCTTGTGGGATATTTGGGGGTTCTTCTTCATTCACACTTTCACAATTTCATTCATTGCTGCTCAATTATCATTCCTCATTCATCCTTGTTCTTGGATTGGTACATGGAGGGAGAATTGTTGAGGAAGAAGCCATTGTTTGTTGGCTATAGTGATGACTGGTGTATTCCATCCATGAATTTATGCTTACATGCCTAAGATGCATTGGAATGTACTAGCTTTTATTCACATCCGTGAGTCCTAAGAGTCCCAACATGGATATTATTGACCAGATGCACTGGATCCCTGGAAGGAGGTGGAAAACCTGAGGGACTGCATTGCAGAGAAGGGGTTCCATTCTCTTGGGTTGTGCAGGCTAGAGATAAGAGAGTTGGTGTACTTTGGATTGTTGTGTGTTGATAAACCTGTGAGATATTGAGTGTTGACTGGTTTTGGAAGCTGAGAAACACCCTGGAACCATCCTTGTGGATTCATAGCCCTAGATCGGGGGTGATATTGTTGTTGATACTTGGACCAACAATTTATACAGTTGGGTGGAACGTCCTTGGTCTGCAACTAGTTGGTGAATCATTTTGTTAAAGATAAGTGCTCTCTATCATGTGTTTCTATGCTTATATATTTGATTTCCATCATGTATTAATTAATATCTTTGAGATATGTGTCTTTAATGTTCTTGCATGCTGATGATTGTTTTGCATGGCATAATTTCCGTTTATTCTATGATGTAGTGTGAATCTTGATGATTGCATGTGAGTCTTTCATGTTTCTTTTTTAATTGAATGTCATTAGAAATTTGAAATCAGTTTTGAAGTGTTTAATTTGAAGTAGCATGTCCATCCCATGGGTGGCTGGGTATGTTATAGATTGGTATAAGATCAAGCTTACAAACACTAAGATTGGATGGGACGATTAACAGTGCACATATTTGAAATTTGCAAAAATGTAGTTGTAGATGATGTCTACAATTCGTTTGTTAAAATTACAACAGTGGAATTGAGAGAACATTCATGGGAATTGAAGAAAGGGAACCTTGGAATTAAAAAAAAATAAAAAAAATGAGAAATTCAGTTTATAATTGCGACAAAAATTGGACCTGTAGATGGTCAAAATTTGAGATTGCAGAGCGCCATGGTGAAATTAAGTGGAATTGGGCGTTTATGGAGAAAGCCCTAAAATTACGATTAAATTCATGAGGAAATTTGACATAGAAGGATCGAATTCCATGCGGAGAGTTAATTTGTTGCTTATAGGTCCATATTGGTTGTATTGGTTTGAATTGCAATCTCTAATGGTTGACACAAAAATAATTGCGAAATTGGGCATATTTGGAAATTTTTGAAATTCGACAAAATTGGAAAAATTGGGAATTTTTTTGTACCGTTGACGTTAGCATGACATGGGGGACATGTGTTACTTGATGTGGCATATATGTGACATGTAATTATAAGGTGGAATCTACATGGCAGCATGGTGGCACAGGTGGCGAGTGACCTAGCACCCCAAGTGGCGGTCAATGTGGAGTTTGTGTGGTAGAGTTGTCTGCTTGTCGGAACCCAGAGCCAGACCCACATAACCCCAATTGTGGGGTGGAATCAAGTGGGTTTTGTATAACCCAAGGTGGGGAGGATGCAATGAAAAAATGTGCGACACATCACCCCTAGCCAAAACCTTGGTTAGGTTTTGTGGACCCTCCCTATTGCGTTAGCAGTCGACAGGTTGGGGGGTCAAACATGGGTTGTCGATCGTCGTCGATGCCCAATGCACATTAAACATTGGATTTTAATGGTGTGAAAATTTGAGGGCCAATGTATATGGGTGCAAGATGGGAGTCACCCATCCCCGTGACCCAATATAAAGGCACCACTTGGTAGCCAAGGAATTACAGACCTGAAATATAACAGGTGCACACCAGTGAAGGATAAAGAAAAAAGAGTAATAGAGGAAAGATGTAAGGGCCCATAGGGCAAGGCCAAGAGTTGCAGAGAGATGACATGGAATCCTTTCACGTGTTCCAGGTGCAATGGGAGGTCACACTATCATCCCATTCAGTGGGTTTTTATTTAAAATTATCATAAATGATTAAAAATTATTAGAAGATTCCAGTAATTTTCCAAGTGTTTAACTTGCAAGCCATTTTTGAAGGCCTAAATGACGTTTTGGAGAAGTAAAATTTGAAACAATATGTCCTTCTAGGAAACACCATTTCTTCATCCCAAATAATAGAGCTCGAAGATATCTTTCTAACAATGTAAACCATTAATCAAATGAAGTTAGTATGATGGATTTACAACCCAAATAGTGGAGGGTAAATTTTAACTCCAATTAACTTCCGAGAGTCATAACTTTCAGTTAGAGATCGGATCAGGATATGAGTACAATCATTGGAAAGACAATTCAAATAATAACAATATGGAATTATTAGAATTTGGAAAATTTTGATATAAATATTCATAAACTGAGCAGAAAGAGGATTATAAGAGAACAAAATCAAATAAATTCTCAAGTGATTCAAAGCCTAAATAAGTTGTAGAGACAAGAAAAGAATGGATTAAACTCAAGACAGAAGGAAGAGGAAGATATCATGAAAGAAGAGATCATTATAGAATATATGGTTATTCAAGAAGTGCTATAATAACTCATAGACATCACTCACCTCCTTACTCAGAAAGGAAACTTTATGCATATGAAGATTTTGTAAGTAGTCTAGAGGTATCTCCTATTAGGAACCAAAGAAGAAGACATGAATTGGATAGTTTTCACAGAGAGTTGAGGAAACTTAAGCCACCATCCTTCGATGGTGAAAGAGAAAAAGAAGATGATGTTAAAGCATGGCTTCTTGAACTCATGAGGTATTTTCAATTTCATAATTACTCATTAAACCTATAAGCCAAGATTTCCACTTACCATTTACATGGAAAACCTGATATGTGGTGGGATCAGCTTAAGCAAGTTGAGCACATAAGTGATAGCATGATCACTGGGAAGAAATTCAAGAAATGTTTTCAGAAGGAGTACCTTTCAGAGAACTTATATGAAAGTAAAATTCAGGTGTTCTTTGAAATCAGGCTAGGAAGCATGACCATGGTAGAGTATGAAAAGAAGTTCCTGGGAATGCTAAAGTATGTGAGGTTTATAAAAGATGAGAAGGTGAAAAACACAAATTTTTTAGTGGAATTCCTTCATTTTATAAAAAGAAGATTCAATATAATGAGCCCAGTACATTGACTGAGACTATCAGGAAGTCTAAGTACCTATATGAGCAAGGAAAGGGAAAAGGTTCTTTGCATAAATATTGGAAGGATAAGAAGAAGGAGAAGTCTAATCAGAGAAAAAAAGTATTCAAACATCTTTTCAATAGAAATATCCCAAATAAAAAATCAGGAAGACCAACCTTCTAAGGATTAATCCAAGAGAGAAGACTCCTTGGGAAAAATGGGACCACCAATCCAATGTTAGGGATGCAAAGAATATCACCTATACAAGGATTTCACTCATAGAAAATACAAAGTGAATAAAATGCATAACATCCAAGAGGCTACAATAGTAGAAGACATGGGAAAAATATATGCAGCCTTAGAAGATCGACAAACAAAGTACCAATCTAATATGATCGAGGTGGAAGGCAATATCATTAATTGGACTATTTCTATTTTAATTGATTCATGAGCAAGCCATTTTTACATTGATCCTAAAATAGTGGATAGATTACATTTGGATAAAAGTAAGATTGAAAAATCAAGTTTGGTTAAGCTAGACATTGGAACCAAAAGAAGGATCAATGATATGGTTAGAGGTTGTCCCATAAGTCTTAACAAAGTAAATACTAATGTTGATCTAAATTTCATACCATTGGGATCTTATGATATTCTAATTGGAATGGATTGTTTGGACAAGGATCATGTTGTCCTAGATTTTCATAACAAGACATTTACATGTCTTGATGAAGAAGGAAAACAAAGAACTATGAAAGGAATTCCAAGAGCCATTTCTATAAGGGAGATTTCATCCTCACAACTTAAGATATGTTTCAGGAAAGGATGTCAATTATATGCAACCCATGTGGAGGAGAAAGGGTACATATGTCAAAGTGTTTCACCTTGGGGAGCACCATTACTCTTTGTCAAAAAGAAGGATGGAACATTGAGGTTGTGTATTGACTTTAGATAGCTGAATAAATACACAATGATTAACACATACCCTCTACCCATAATTGATGACCTCTTTGATCAACTAATATGGGAAAACATATTTTCAAAGATAGACTTAAGATCAATATACCACTAGGTAAGAATCAAGGAATATGACATCAATAAGACAACCTTTAGAACAAAGTATGG
>ML837647.1:13368-36113 GCA_009831015.1 Picea engelmannii | reverse complement strand
TTTGACCTAAGTGGTATCTACAGACCCTTTGTGGTCGGTCATGGATCATCCTTCTAGTACCCATTTTTAGTGTAGTCCTTGCTCTTATGGCCTCGTCCGATTACCCCTTGGTGGCATTAACTTGGAACCATGTTGGTCATTTATGGCCTAGGTAGGTATGCGAGGGTATTGACATGGATATATTAGGACACATGATCTAGGGGAACCTATGGTCTCACTCACTCATTTCTATGTAAAAGTGTTTCTCATGATATAAAGGTTGTAACACCTATAGAAGAACAATTATCTTAGGCCTGATCATTGACCCCCCTCTTATGTAATTGGCACACTTTATCCTTCAACACTTAGAGATGATGCTCATGAAATTTCACTTTTCCCAAGGTAGTCTCAAATATGTCGAGGAATTATATGTATCCCAAGGAATTGGTCACATCATCTTATGCACTTTTTGGATATTTTTGCATGCATGGGCATCCTCTTGACATGCCACATTGAAGATCCTAGAAAACTCCTCTCTTTCATCAATGTTTGAGCTTATTTTCACTTGATATGAGGCCCAACCCCTACATGTGGATGTACCTACTAGTCATTTGAACACATGTGGCTTTATTTTGACTTGGAGAGGGTAATTTTGTCCTTTATGGAGGATTTGTTTTGGCATGTGGACATTATCTTACCTTCGAGACCTCACTTATAGACTTATGATCACTTTTATAGTAGTCATCCACTTATTTGTGCCTATTTCACTTCACACATGTGGATGTCCCACCTTTTGAGGCTAGATGTTGGATTGCATGAGGGATCCACGCAACTTTTTGAGGACATCTTCTATTATTTTTGTGAGGTCAACCTCCCTTGATGAGAGAGTCTACTAGATGATGACAATTTCCATTTCACTTTTGACGAGGGCATCCACTTGAGAAGATTTTAGTTACATATTTTGAGGGAAACCAACTTTAGAAGAAATTATATTTTGACAGAATGCCCATGATTCCACCAAATCGATGCCATTATATGAAAAATGGCCACAAGATTTATGAAATGTGGTCATAATATAAATTTAGGAAAAAAAATGACACGGTTATGGTTCTTTTAAAATCTGTCACAAGAAGATTCTTGCTAAATTTTTTATGACTCATTTTCACATTTAGAGGAGGTTGTTGAGGCCTTTGAGGAGGTTGTTCCACCTTTTGAAGGGTTTGTTCCACTTATTAAGGGATATGTTTCACATTGGAGACCATTTTATGCCTTGATGTGAGCTTGTTGAGGGTATTTTGACTCATTACTCATGTATCATAGATATTATTATAAAGGTGGCATAACCACCTCATTGTTTACTCATTATTGACCATATTCCCATGGTTTGTGAGGAGGTAGTGGTATTTTTTTGTTTTTCTAGGCTTCATTTAGGAGAATATTATTTTTATGTTGAGAGGATTGTTATATCCCTTTTCTATAAGAAGGGAAGTACCTCTCATTGTAATTCATTTTCTAGAACTTGTGAAGAAAACTTCTTGTATACTTTATGGATTATGTTATGGATGACTAGCTAGAGTTCTCTCCTGGAATTATGTATTGTGGATACTTTTCAAATTGATGGATGTTCATGGATAAATGTTTTTGGTGAACCTATTTGATGAGTAAGTGGTCTCTTTGAATCTTTGTGTAGTTTTATTTTGGATTGTTGCAAGTGTGGTTGTGCTTCTCTAGTGTTGGTGGTGCACTCTCTTTCTTTATTCTTTATAGATCCCTTATCAAAGCAATTGGAGGATTTCTAGTGAATAATCTTCCCCTTGAATCATCTTGAATCTTGTAAGGCACTGTTGATGATAGATATTGTTCAATATCTCAACAAAAAAATCAAGAGGATAAATCCCCCTACCTTTTTAAAGAGGCAACACTCCTCTATAATTATATTAACAAAATTATAAAAGTGCAACTGTAACAAAGAGTATAATCACAAAAATAAAATTCTCTGAGAAAAGGACCAGGAACTTGTCCCAGAAAGAAATAAAATATATTTACAATATTATACAAAAATGAAGGAAATAACATATAATATTATCATGTTTCTCACATCCATCACAATAAAGGCAATATTGGTCATATCATAAGACATAAAGGTATAAGGCCACTATGCAGAGAACTGTAGATGAGTATTGCATTTAAAACTAAAAAATATTATGATAAGCACACTCCAAAAATCTCAGAGTATGAGAAATCATTAGAGCTATTCCCTGAAATAGTTCTGTAGGGAACTCAAAAATAAATGTCTGGTTTGAAAATGAAATGTAAAGAGTTTAATAAAATAAAAGGTGTTTTTCTGAATGGATTGGGGTTGGGCTCCCTTGGACCTTTAAAAGGAAGACTTGGACCTGGAAGAAAAGAGAGAAACAATTATAAATTGGCTATGAGTTTTCATTGAATGAAAAGACATGAGATGGATTATTTATAAATTAGAAGTAAGGAGGATGAGAAATTATGAAAATGACCACTTGACTTACAGTGATGTATTCTTTCGATGTCTCATTTGTTAGATGGAATGTATTTTAAAATTTATTTGGCTGGAAATGCATGACCCACTGTAACTATTTTTCCTTATCTGATTCTATTATCTTGATTAAAGCATTTTTTATCCAATTTTCAATGCATTCTCTCATGGGTGCAACCATTATCTCTTATCTAATTTTGATATTGAATAATTCTTTTTCAAGGTCTTTGAACTCCATTTTGATTTGGTGGAGGGTATATTTGATATCATCATTCTTGTTTACATAATGGAAAAGCCACCCCTATATTTTTGTTTCCAATTATTCAGTCAAGTCGTTAAATCTTTCTACCAATGAGATTTTTAGGGAGTATGACTTTTCTTTTATTTGTTCCTTGGATATAATTATTGAGTTCATGATTAAATGTGGGTCCTCCATGTATTCAGCCGACCCAACTAATTTTAACGCAACTAATTGTAAGAATAATTCACCTCTTTTTAAACTAATGGCATCACATTCAACTAACATTTCTTTTAAACATTTAATTCTCTTGACCCAACATGATTTTAATTGATTTAAATAGAGTGTTGAAGGAAAATCTCCTCCTTTCTGTGATATTCACTAAGGCTTGAAACCCTTACATTGAAAGTAGCGACATATCCTTTATATAATTCTTCATCATTTTCCAAGTTTGCTTGGAGATATTTCCTGAAGTGTGTGATCCTCGAACCCAAAGAGCCTGAGTTGGTTTTCAACTCCCATGTCTCAAGAATTAAATATATTCCTTTCTGAATGTTTTCACCAACATATTTACCGATGGAGGCTAATAAACTTGGAATTCATTTCAATATCGAGCTCGACTCTGGTCTATATTCCAAAGTCTTCAATGGTTATATAGAGGTGATGTGATTGACAAACAGAGGTGGTGGCATCAAGGAACTTTCTAATTCTCTTAATTTTTCCTTCAAAATTGCATTCTCATTTTCTAAATCTCTAATTGAATATTTAAGGCTTCCCCTATGGCCTCATGGAATTCCTTGACCTTAGAGAGTGGAACCCTTTAAAAATCGAGATCTAAATTCCACTTCTCCTTAATTTTATTATTCTTTGAATTTACTTTTTCAATGATTAATTTTCTTGAGTTTCTATTGAATACAACACGATGTAGGGTAAGGGACTCTTCTTCAAATATAATAATATATTGTGTATCAATTCTTTTGTGACTTTTATGCTCTCAAGTAGTCTATGTTACTCACCTACAACCTCTATCTCTTCAACATTCACTTCAAGATCCATATATTCTGGACCAATTTCATTTTCATGTACTACTTCATCTTCCCCCTCTTTGTTTGTATTTATTTTTCTTTTATTAGCAATTGGGAGTATGTGTGACTTCTCAAGATTTACCTTTGAAGGGTTTTGGTCTCCTCCATCATCAAAATTATCAATTGAAGAATTTTTTTGTTCTTATATTGGATTTTGCGGTTTTTATTTGGTTGAACCACTTTTTTGGGAAATGTTCAAGGACTGAGAAATTATTTCATTTGTAACCTATCCTTGTTTTATGTGATGGTAATTGGTACTGAAAATAGTCTCAATATCATCTTGTCCTTTTTCAACAGACAACCCTTCAATATTTTGATTGTCATCTTCTCCTTCTACGAATAAAACTATCTTGGAAAACACCATGATATATCACATTGATGTCATGTGGGTCATGAATAGTTGGTTAGGTTCAAAACCTATAATACCCCGGTTTTGAGTCCCCATATTAAATAATGTATTTTATTTATTTATGAAAAGACAGAGTGCCCAAACAATTAAAAGAGGTCAATGTACCTAGGAAATGTAATTTCTTTATCCTTATTAATAATAAAATACAACGCTGGCTACTAGACGGACAAGGATAAGAATTATAGGGGGGTATGATTCCATGAGAGAGGGGGATAAGTCTTTTATTATAATTTTTTTACCCATATTTTTTTTTATTTGATTTCCAAGTAAATATATAAGCCCATCTTGTGGGATATTTGGGGGTTCTTCTTCATTCACACTTTCACAATTTCATTCATTGCTGCTCAATTATCATTCCTCATTCATCCTTGTTCTTGGATTGGTACATGGAGGGAGAATTGTTGAGGAAGAAGCCATTGTTTGTTGGCTATAGTGATGACTGGTGTATTCCATCCATGAATTTATGCTTACATGCCTAAGATGCATTGGAATGTACTAGCTTTTATTCACATCCGTGAGTCCTAAGAGTCCCAACATGGATATTATTGACCAGATGCACTGGATCCCTGGAAGGAGGTGGAAAACCTGAGGGACTGCATTGCAGAGAAGGGGTTCCATTCTCTTGGGTTGTGCAGGCTAGAGATAAGAGAGTTGGTGTACTTTGGATTGTTGTGTGTTGATAAACCTGTGAGATATTGAGTGTTGACTGGTTTTGGAAGCTGAGAAACACCCTGGAACCATCCTTGTGGATTCATAGCCCTAGATCGGGGGTGATATTGTTGTTGATACTTGGACCAACAATTTATACAGTTGGGTGGAACGTCCTTGGTCTGCAACTAGTTGGTGAATCATTTTGTTAAAGATAAGTGCTCTCTATCATGTGTTTCTATGCTTATATATTTGATTTCCATCATGTATTAATTAATATCTTTGAGATATGTGTCTTTAATGTTCTTGCATGCTGATGATTGTTTTGCATGGCATAATTTCCGTTTATTCTATGATGTAGTGTGAATCTTGATGATTGCATGTGAGTCTTTCATGTTTCTTTTTTAATTGAATGTCATTAGAAATTTGAAATCAGTTTTGAAGTGTTTAATTTGAAGTAGCATGTCCATCCCATGGGTGGCTGGGTATGTTATAGATTGGTATAAGATCAAGCTTACAAACACTAAGATTGGATGGGACGATTAACAGTGCACATATTTGAAATTTGCAAAAATGTAGTTGTAGATGATGTCTACAATTCGTTTGTTAAAATTACAACAGTGGAATTGAGAGAACATTCATGGGAATTGAAGAAAGGGAACCTTGGAATTAAAAAAAAATAAAAAAAATGAGAAATTCAGTTTATAATTGCGACAAAAATTGGACCTGTAGATGGTCAAAATTTGAGATTGCAGAGCGCCATGGTGAAATTAAGTGGAATTGGGCGTTTATGGAGAAAGCCCTAAAATTACGATTAAATTCATGAGGAAATTTGACATAGAAGGATCGAATTCCATGCGGAGAGTTAATTTGTTGCTTATAGGTCCATATTGGTTGTATTGGTTTGAATTGCAATCTCTAATGGTTGACACAAAAATAATTGCGAAATTGGGCATATTTGGAAATTTTTGAAATTCGACAAAATTGGAAAAATTGGGAATTTTTTTGTACCGTTGACGTTAGCATGACATGGGGGACATGTGTTACTTGATGTGGCATATATGTGACATGTAATTATAAGGTGGAATCTACATGGCAGCATGGTGGCACAGGTGGCGAGTGACCTAGCACCCCAAGTGGCGGTCAATGTGGAGTTTGTGTGGTAGAGTTGTCTGCTTGTCGGAACCCAGAGCCAGACCCACATAACCCCAATTGTGGGGTGGAATCAAGTGGGTTTTGTATAACCCAAGGTGGGGAGGATGCAATGAAAAAATGTGCGACACATCACCCCTAGCCAAAACCTTGGTTAGGTTTTGTGGACCCTCCCTATTGCGTTAGCAGTCGACAGGTTGGGGGGTCAAACATGGGTTGTCGATCGTCGTCGATGCCCAATGCACATTAAACATTGGATTTTAATGGTGTGAAAATTTGAGGGCCAATGTATATGGGTGCAAGATGGGAGTCACCCATCCCCGTGACCCAATATAAAGGCACCACTTGGTAGCCAAGGAATTACAGACCTGAAATATAACAGGTGCACACCAGTGAAGGATAAAGAAAAAAGAGTAATAGAGGAAAGATGTAAGGGCCCATAGGGCAAGGCCAAGAGTTGCAGAGAGATGACATGGAATCCTTTCACGTGTTCCAGGTGCAATGGGAGGTCACACTATCATCCCATTCAGTGGGTTTTTATTTAAAATTATCATAAATGATTAAAAATTATTAGAAGATTCCAGTAATTTTCCAAGTGTTTAACTTGCAAGCCATTTTTGAAGGCCTAAATGACGTTTTGGAGAAGTAAAATTTGAAACAATATGTCCTTCTAGGAAACACCATTTCTTCATCCCAAATAATAGAGCTCGAAGATATCTTTCTAACAATGTAAACCATTAATCAAATGAAGTTAGTATGATGGATTTACAACCCAAATAGTGGAGGGTAAATTTTAACTCCAATTAACTTCCGAGAGTCATAACTTTCAGTTAGAGATCGGATCAGGATATGAGTACAATCATTGGAAAGACAATTCAAATAATAACAATATGGAATTATTAGAATTTGGAAAATTTTGATATAAATATTCATAAACTGAGCAGAAAGAGGATTATAAGAGAACAAAATCAAATAAATTCTCAAGTGATTCAAAGCCTAAATAAGTTGTAGAGACAAGAAAAGAATGGATTAAACTCAAGACAGAAGGAAGAGGAAGATATCATGAAAGAAGAGATCATTATAGAATATATGGTTATTCAAGAAGTGCTATAATAACTCATAGACATCACTCACCTCCTTACTCAGAAAGGAAACTTTATGCATATGAAGATTTTGTAAGTAGTCTAGAGGTATCTCCTATTAGGAACCAAAGAAGAAGACATGAATTGGATAGTTTTCACAGAGAGTTGAGGAAACTTAAGCCACCATCCTTCGATGGTGAAAGAGAAAAAGAAGATGATGTTAAAGCATGGCTTCTTGAACTCATGAGGTATTTTCAATTTCATAATTACTCATTAAACCTATAAGCCAAGATTTCCACTTACCATTTACATGGAAAACCTGATATGTGGTGGGATCAGCTTAAGCAAGTTGAGCACATAAGTGATAGCATGATCACTGGGAAGAAATTCAAGAAATGTTTTCAGAAGGAGTACCTTTCAGAGAACTTATATGAAAGTAAAATTCAGGTGTTCTTTGAAATCAGGCTAGGAAGCATGACCATGGTAGAGTATGAAAAGAAGTTCCTGGGAATGCTAAAGTATGTGAGGTTTATAAAAGATGAGAAGGTGAAAAACACAAATTTTTTAGTGGAATTCCTTCATTTTATAAAAAGAAGATTCAATATAATGAGCCCAGTACATTGACTGAGACTATCAGGAAGTCTAAGTACCTATATGAGCAAGGAAAGGGAAAAGGTTCTTTGCATAAATATTGGAAGGATAAGAAGAAGGAGAAGTCTAATCAGAGAAAAAAAGTATTCAAACATCTTTTCAATAGAAATATCCCAAATAAAAAATCAGGAAGACCAACCTTCTAAGGATTAATCCAAGAGAGAAGACTCCTTGGGAAAAATGGGACCACCAATCCAATGTTAGGGATGCAAAGAATATCACCTATACAAGGATTTCACTCATAGAAAATACAAAGTGAATAAAATGCATAACATCCAAGAGGCTACAATAGTAGAAGACATGGGAAAAATATATGCAGCCTTAGAAGATCGACAAACAAAGTACCAATCTAATATGATCGAGGTGGAAGGCAATATCATTAATTGGACTATTTCTATTTTAATTGATTCATGAGCAAGCCATTTTTACATTGATCCTAAAATAGTGGATAGATTACATTTGGATAAAAGTAAGATTGAAAAATCAAGTTTGGTTAAGCTAGACATTGGAACCAAAAGAAGGATCAATGATATGGTTAGAGGTTGTCCCATAAGTCTTAACAAAGTAAATACTAATGTTGATCTAAATTTCATACCATTGGGATCTTATGATATTCTAATTGGAATGGATTGTTTGGACAAGGATCATGTTGTCCTAGATTTTCATAACAAGACATTTACATGTCTTGATGAAGAAGGAAAACAAAGAACTATGAAAGGAATTCCAAGAGCCATTTCTATAAGGGAGATTTCATCCTCACAACTTAAGATATGTTTCAGGAAAGGATGTCAATTATATGCAACCCATGTGGAGGAGAAAGGGTACATATGTCAAAGTGTTTCACCTTGGGGAGCACCATTACTCTTTGTCAAAAAGAAGGATGGAACATTGAGGTTGTGTATTGACTTTAGATAGCTGAATAAATACACAATGATTAACACATACCCTCTACCCATAATTGATGACCTCTTTGATCAACTAATATGGGAAAACATATTTTCAAAGATAGACTTAAGATCAATATACCACTAGGTAAGAATCAAGGAATATGACATCAATAAGACAACCTTTAGAACAAAGTATGGACATTATGAATATGTAGTGGTGCCATTTGGGCTAACCAATGCAACAATTGTCTTTATGTTCTTAATGAATGGTATATTCAGAAATTATTTGGATAAGTTTGTCATAATATTCTTGGATGACATACTTATCTATTCTAAGTCAGAGGAAGAACATGAACATCACTTGAGATTGATATTGCAAGTGTTGAGGGAACATCAGTTGTATGCAAAGGTTAGTAAGTGTTATTTTTACCAAGGACAAATCCATTACTTGGGACACAATATTTTAGAACAAGGTATAGTGTTTTAGAATATTTTAGATCCAGATAAGATTGAAGTAATTAGAGGATGGCCAACACCTAGGAATGTTTTAGAAGTCAGATACTTTATGGGATTAGCTGGTTACTACAGAAGATTTATAGCAATGTTCTCTAAGATTGCTCATCCCATCACTTCTTTGCAAAAGAAGGGAATTAAATTTGAATGGACAAATGAGTGTGAATACAACTTTAAATTGTTGAAATAATTACTTACTAGTGCACCTATTTTAAAGATTGTTGACCCAAATGAAATTTTTGTGGTATGTACAGATGCATGCAAGGAAGGACTTGATGGAGTCCTCACTCAAGATGGACATGTCATTGGTTATGAGTCTAGAAATCTTAAAGAACATGAGAGTAACTATGCCACACATGACTTGGAACTTGCTTCCATTGTTCATGCATTGAATATGTGGATGCATTATCTCATGGGAAACATATTTGAATTAAGAACAAACCATAGTGGTCTGAAATATATTTTTGAACAACCAACTTTGAATGCCAGGAAAACGAGGTGGCTGGAATTTTTAAGTGAATATGACTTTGACATCAAAAATATCAAAGGAAAATAAAATAATATTGTTGATGCACTCATTAGAAGAGTACATCTCATGCATGCTATAACCATTAGTGTGCATCCGTTAGATTTGAAGAGAGGAATTTTAGATGTTGTTGTTACAGATCAACATTACCTACAGGTAAAAGAAAGCTTACAACAGGAAGATGTACAACACAAAATTAAAGAATATGAGATGAAGATGGATTACTTATGCATAAAAATAGAATTTATGTTCCTAGTCCCGGAGAAATTAGGAATTTGGTATTAAAAGAAATGTGTAATGTTATGTATGCGGAACATCCCAGCTACCAGAAAACAATTACAACAGTAAGAAGCCAATTATTTTGGCCAGGAATGAAGAAATATGTTGCTAACTACATTGTTAGATGTATGGAATGTCAGAAAGTAAAGGATGAGCATAGACACCCAATGAGTTTGCTACAACCATTACCGATTCCAGAGAAGAAATGGAAAGTGGTAACCATTGATTTCATAACTAAATTTACTAGGACAACAAGGAAACATGATTCAATAATGGTAGCGGTTGATAAATTGACAAAGGTTGCTCATTTTGTTCTTGTAAAAATGACTCATACAACAAATAATGTTGCAGAAATTTACATGATGGAGATTGCTAGATTGCATGGGATACCTAAGGGAATTGTTTTAGATAGAGGTACAAAGTTTACTTCAAATTTCTGGAGGGGATTGTTTAAATGATTTGGTACAAATATGAACTTTATCACAATATACCATCCATAGTCAGATGGGAAGATAGAGAGACTCAACCAAGTAATTGAAGACATGTTGAGAATCTATGTGATGGATAAGCCATCTAAGTGGGAAGATTACTTGTACTTGGTTGAGTTTACATATAATAATGGGTATCAATATTCATTGAAAATGATCCCATTTGAAGCTTTGTATGTTAGGAAATACAATACTCCAATGAGTTGGGACAACCCATAAGATAGAGTGGTACTTGGGACAAAACTGCTCAAGGATATGGAAGACCAGATGGTTAGAATTAAGAAAAATTTAAAGGCAACTCAAGACAGATAGAAAATTTATGAAGATAAGAGTTGAACAACTAGAGAATTTAAAGTGGGAGAGCATGTTCTTTTAAAAGTAAATACCAATAAGAGCTCATTGAAGTTGGGTAGTTGTACAAAGATAGAAACCAGATTATGTGGTCCATTTGAGATATTGGATAGAATAGGGCCAATTGCATACATGCTTGCATTTCCTGCTTCCATGAATGTGCATAATGTATTTCATGTCTCTTTGCGGAAAAAGTATATACATGATCATAACCATGTTATTGATTGGAATTTGATCCAGGTAGAGGTAGAAGGATACTTTCAGGTCCAACTGGTGGGCATATTGGACAAAAAAGTCGAAATTCTCAAGAATCAAGTCATAGAACTGGTAAAAGTTTAGTGGACCCGCTACAGTCCTCAAGATTCTACTTGGGAGCATGAAGATGCCATGCGGGAAAAGTATCCACAACTTTTTGAATAAATTTTGAAATTTTGATTTATGTTTTGTACATGGATTGAGGAAAGTGCCAAAATAAGGGGCGAATGTAATAGCCTAGTTTTGAGTCCCCATATTAAATAATGTATTTTGTAATTTATGAAAGGACGGAGTGCCCAAACAATTAAAAAAGGTGAACGTGCCTAGGAAATGTAATGTTTTGGTCATTATTAATAATAAAATACATTGTTGGCTGCTAGAAAGACAAGGACAAGATTTATAAGGGGGATATGATTCCAGGAGAGAGGGGGATTAAGGGGCTAAGTATTTTATTATATTTTATTTACCCATAATTTATTTAATTGAGAGAAGTGGTTACATGAACTTATTGGGGGAAGACCATGTGATTCTTGATTTCCAAGTAAATATATAAACTCATCTTGTGGGTTATTTGGCGGTTCTTCTTCATTCACACTTTCACTCTTTCATTCATTGTCAATTATCATTCCTCATTCATCCTTGTTCTTGGATTGGGACATGGGGGGGAAATTGTTGAGGAAGAAGCCATTTTCTTTTGGTTGTAGTAATGACTGGTGTATTCCAGCCATGAATTTGTGCCTACATGCCTGAGATGTATTGGCATGTACTAGATTTTATTCACATCTACAAGTCCTGCGAGTCCCAGCATGGAGATTCTTGACCAGATGCACTGGATCCCTAAAAGGAGGTGGACAACCTAAGGGACTACATGGAAGAAAAGGGGGTCCATTCTCTTGGGTTGTGGAGGTTGGAGAGAAGAGAGTTGGCATACTTTGGATTGCTCTATGTTGAGAAACCTATGAGATCTTGAGTACTTACTAGTTTGGGAAACCGAGTGACACCATGGAACCATCCTTTTGGATTCATAGCCATGACTTGGGGGTGACATTTTTGTTGACAATTGAAAAAAAAGTGTCTATGGTTGGGTGGAATGTCCTTGGTTTGCAACTAGTTGGTGAATCATTTTGTTAATGATAAGTGCTCTCTGTCATGTGTTTCTATGTTTATATATTGTATTTCCACTGTGTATTAATTAATATCTCTGAGACATGTGTCTTTAATGTTTCTACTTGCTGATGATTGCTATGCATGACATATTTTCCATTTCTTCTATGATGTAGTTTGAATCTTGATGATTGCATGTGAGTATTTCATGATTATTTATTATTTGAATGTCATCGGAAATTCAAAATTAGTTTTGAAGTGTTTAATTTGAAGTAGCATGCCCAGCCTGTGGGTGACTGGGTATGTTACAAAACCCTTGATCTCATTAACTTTATTCAAGTTAAATAAATCAAAATGAGTTGAAGTTTCTTTTTTTTTCCTGGGAATACAGCTCGGGTAACCCCCGATTACTTCCCCACATTTCGTGGATGGTAAACGAGGTAAATCGTTCATCCTGATTACGGGCCTACGCCAATGGGGATATTAAGTGAGGCTCTAAACATGCTCTTTCCCAGGGATTCGACCCTCGAACCTCATGCGAGAAAAAAACGACACTCATCCACTTGAGCTAACCCATCGGTCTAAATGAGTTGAAGTTTCATCTAAATGGAAAATACTTTTCATGGTAATTTCCCCAATCTCCCATGGTAAAGGGATAAATTTTATTTTCCTCTTTTCATTAAAAAAGTGTTCCGAAAACTTGTACTGTCTACATACTTCAACTATGAAGAATCTGTCAGAAACATAAAAGGGTATAAGTGAAGGTTTTTCATGTGAGAAATAAATTCTGATGATGCTAAAATCATTTATATCTTCGAAGCTTCATTTTCTGAATAGGAAGGATGTAGCCTCTAGTGAAAACCTTGATGTATTAGGACCATAAATTAATCTTTTGAAAGAAAAAATAAAATCATTGTGAACCTCATAAAAATTGTATGCATCGTTTTTCTTCGAGAGTGAAGGGTACCACACTTGTACAGGGTTAGTTTTATAGTTAACCTTTTTGGCCATGGGTATGTCCTTCAACACATGACAGTAAGTCACAATCAAAATCAGGTAAGAATACATGTATAATATTTTACTTTTGCGAAAGTTTCCAAGATGGAAGGATAATTCACTCGAAATAATCCTTGAGCAGTCGAAAATGGTGTTCTCATGAATTGAAAAATGCAATATATATAAAGAAATATTTGGTACAGTAGTTGTGGATTCCTGTTTGGTTATCCTAGAAAATAGCCATGCCATTTCTCTGTAGGGATATTTCAGTGAACATACCTAGATATTGGAGAACTCTTCAAGAAAAACTGACAAATCTTCAAGTTAGCTCTGTAAAATTTTAGTTCCTTCATTTTTTGTCTTAAGACAATCCTTGGCTTCAACACTCTTGAAAACCATGGTTGATTCAAGGAGTTTAAAAATTATTTTAAAATTAGAGGGAGATAAAGAAATAATTGTTTCTCCTTGTAATTGAATGATTCTTCTTTCCTTATCAAACTTATCTACACACCACAAAATCAATTCCTCGAAGTTTTATACCTATGACACACACCCTAGTGATGTGATTTCGGATGTCTAGATCTTATTCAAATTCTTCTCTGGGGGTGGTAACAAAGAATAATACTTGTAATAATGTGACCACTGAAATCCCTGATCTTCTCATCCCAAAATATTTACGATGTCTTCGCAAAATTTTTCTTTTATTTGAGCTGGCATATTAGTCAAGGTGATAGGCTTAAAATAGTTCTTTAAGTTTCCAGTATCGAAAAACACTTGTTTTGTTTTAAAACATTCAAAATCTCTTAATTCAAGTATTTAAATGATAACTCGTATTAACATTTACAAAAGTTTTCCTCAAGAATATTTTTATTAACAACTGTATTAACACCATACAATTGGTAGTAATTTTTGGAAAGAGTGATTTAATGTAGGTTGGAAAACATGAACTTTAACATCCCCATTACCAAACTTCTCTAATACCAATCTGTAACATCCTCGTTACCAAATTTCTCTATTGCAAATCTCTATTATCAATCAAACTTCTCTGATACCATAATGTAATCTTACCCGACCTGGTACTAAGAAATGCTACTCCAAAATCCAATGTGTAGATTCTAATCTATAACATAAGTTTTCAAATTAATACTTGAAGTAACGCACTCAACCCAAAGCTAAGTTTCACCACACAAACATTTATCTTTTTACACAAATTAAAACAACAGAAGTAACATAATGAATCTGTGTGCCCAAGAATATTAAGAAAATTGCTTTACTACACGTGTATTCCATACTGAACATGAGATCACTATTGCATGTGCAACCATTCTGGCGTCACATGCCAATTCTTTTCTCCTTGTGTGCACAGATTGCCTCCCTGTGTGCACAAGTAGATCTATCCTCTAGTGCACACAAAGTATTTCCCGACATGTATGGCCATTCTAACCTTGTCTCAAAGACTCATAACTAATATCATAAGGTTAAAATAACAAGAAAGATAAAAACAACTATCATACTCATGCACAAATACAAATACTGACTATTATCACCACACATACATGTGAAAGCACATAATATAGAATAACAACAATTAAATCCATATTAAACATAGCTAATTAAGAAACAACATACAAGAATTAAACTCATATTAAACAAATACTATAATTAAACCCATATTAAACATAGATAATTAAGCACATAGTAAATGATACAAGCACATAAAGACACTTATCGTTTATGAAAAGTCACCAACTACGTGAAGAACTCAGATGTTCCTCCTAGCCATAAACTCTTTTGCTCATATACTTTCAGCAGCAGGTCACCCCCAAGCTGGGGCTTAACTCCAACAGGGAAAAAGGGTTCCTAATTCCAGAATAAGGTCTGATAATCAACATAATTTCTTAGTCCAAGGGGCCACTGCCACAACTAGTCTACAGTCTCTCATTCCCCATGCGCTTGTCACACCTAAGGAAGTGTTCCCCTTCTCTTCTCAATAATTCCTCGACTACCCCACTTCCCTTCCATGGTTCCAACAACATGTCATACAGGAGGTCTCAAAGCCCTACAACTAATTCCCAACACACCAGGGAAAAATTCCCAACAAATATCTCATCTAGAGAGAATTCTCATGGGCCTGACAACCTGCCTCTTCGAAAAAAAATCTCTCACCTAGAGAGAATGCTCATGGTCCTGGAAACCCACCTCTTCGACAAAAAAACTATGGTTACAATATTAAACACACTTAAAATATTTTATATGCAAATAAGGTAATAATCGTCCTTCTTATATGGTACGACCCCCTCTGCACACGATAAAATGAAGGACTAAATCCCCCCCCCCCCTTTTCCATTTTCTGGTGGAGTTATCCTCGGTCTCTTTTTGACTACTCTATCTACGCGCAACGATGTGATATTATTAATAACTTGAGTATGATTACATTTTACAAGGATATGTGCATTGGCCTACTTACATACATATGTGTGTGTGTGTGTATACACACACATATATAACTCGGCTCGATGAAAAATGTCAGATAATCCCCATGACTTAATCAAGTGCACACAACACTGTGAAATGTGCACACCCTTCCTTTGATGTGAAACCATGCGCACTTACCTAGGTGCAAACATCACTATGAAATTTGCACACCCTTTCTTTGATAACAAATCCTGCACACTACTCAGGTGCATGCAAAACCAATACTTGGTTCCAACGACTCATCAGACTATATGTACATTTACATTTACAATTGGTACCAAAGGCTCACTAGCTTATATGTACAAGTATAAAGGGTTTAGTATTAGGAAAATTGCATTCCCCTCCCCCTTATTTATGCACTGTCATCAATGCATTATATACACATGTACATACAAAATTTCAAAAATATTAAAAAAGATGTGGATACTCTACCCTCATAGCATCCTCGAGCTCCCAAGTTGCATCCTCAAAATTGTACTAGGTCCATTGGACCTTTACTAACTCCATAGATCGATTCCAGAGCTATTTTATTTTTCGATCCAATATGAAAACTTGTTGCACTCAAAAATCGCCTTCTAGATCCACCTAAATCAAATTCCAATCAATAATATGACTAGCATCAGGTACGTACTTTTTAAGAAATGATACATGGAAAACATTATGAATACACATGGATGCAGGCAATGCAATATTGTATGCTACAAGACCAATCCTCTCTAGGATTTCAAATGGCCCACAATAGCGCACTGCCAACTTAGAACAACTTCCCAACTTCAGGGAATTTCACCTGGATTTTACTTTCAAGAAAACGTGATCACCCACTTTAAAATATCTCTGGGTTCTTCCTTTATATACACAACATTTTCTTCATGTCTTGGGCAACCTTTAAATTTTTCCTTATCTTTACCATATTCTCCTCCATTTCTCTAAGTAGATCTGGCCCAACCACTATGTAGTCTGCTAGGTTGTCCCAACTCACTAGTATGTTTCACTTTCTTCCATAAAGTGCCTCAAATGGGCTCATATTTAAAGATGCTTGATACCCATTGTTGTAAGAAAACTCTACCAGGTGAAGGAATTCTTCCCATTTTGATGGCTTATCCATCACATACATCCTGAGAATATATTCAATCACCCAATTTACCCTCTTTGTTTGTCCATCTGTCTCAAGGTGATATGTTGTGCTAAAGTTTAGATTTGTCCCAAATCCTTCAAATAGCCCTTTCCAAAAGTTTGATGTGAAATTGGAATCTCTATAAGACAAAATTGTCTTAGGTATACCATGCATCTTAGCAATTTCTCGCATGTATATTTCATCTATGTTGGTTGCCTTGTGCATTGACTTCACTGGAATAAAATGGGAATCTTTAATAATCTTGTCCACCACTACCATAATAGAATCATGTTTCTTAGAAATCCTAGGTAGCTTAGTAATGAAATCCATAGTTAAAACTTCCCACTTCCACTCAAGAATGGGCAAAAGATGTAGCAAACTAGATGGATGTCTATGCTCATACTTGACCTTTTGACATTCAAGGAATCTAGAAATAAAATCAACAAATTCCTTTTTCATGTCTGGCCAATAGTACTTGTGTTTTACTACGACAATTTTCTTTTGGTATCCTAGGTGTCCTGCATAAGGAACCTTATGAATCTCTAGTAATATCATAATTTTCAACTCCTGATCATTTGGGACATAGACTCTGTGTGTATACATGAGGATTCCACCCTCTTTTAGCTCATAACGTTCCCAATTCTGATGTGACATACCTTGCTGTAAATTCGCCTTTATGTCCACATAGCGCTAATATGATTTGGAAACCTCTAAAATTCTATCACACATATTTGATTTGTACATGCTAATGGTTGTAGCATGTATCTCATGCACCCTCCTATTGAGTGCATCAACCACTTGTTCTCTTTTCCTCTGATATGATTTATTTCAAAGTCATAATCATTGAGGAATTACAACCACCTACTTTTTCTGACATTTATACTTGGCTATCCAAAAAAATACTTTAGACCACTATGATCTGTTCTCAACTCAAATATTTTACCCATGAGATAGTGCCACCACATCTTCAAGGCATGCACTATGGCTGCTAATTCTAATTCATGAGTAGCATAGATCCTTTCATGATATTTTAACTTACTTGATTCATAGCACACAACCTGCCCATTTTTACTAAGGACTCCATCGAGCCCTTCCTTGCATGCATCCATGCACACAACAAAGTCTTCATCTGAATCATCAATTCTCAAAATTGGTGCACTTGTCAACAAACCCTTCAAGTGCTGAAAAGTGCTTGCACAATCCAAAGTCCATTCAAATCATGCACCTTTCTTTTGTAAGGATGTAATTAGATGTGAAATATTTGAGAAGCCTTCAATAAACCTTCTGTAATAACCTTCAAGTCACATGAAGGACCTCACCTCTACGACATTTCTCAGTGTCATTCATTCCTCAATGTTTTTTATCTTTTCTAGATCTACAACTATTCCTTCCTCGGAAATAATATGACCCAAATAATGAATATATCGCTAATAAAATGAGCACTTTCTCAAATTTTCATAAAGTTGATGCTCCCTCAATACTTGTAACACCGTCCTCAATTGTTGTTCGTGTTCTTCTTCAGATTTTGAGTAAATAAGTATGCCATCCATAAATACAATGAAAAATTATCTAAGTAGCTTCTGAAAACTCCATTCATCAAACACATGAAGACAAATCGTTCATTTGACAACCTGAATGGCACCACTATAAAATCATAATGTCCTTACCTCGTTCTGAAGGCATTCTTGTTGATGTCTTCTTGTTTAATTCTCACTTGGTGATACCCAAATATGAGATCAATCTTTGAAAATATATACGTGCCCATCAACTGATCAAGAGGTCATCTATCCTTGGAAAAGGATACTTGTTCTTTACTTTTACTTTGTTCAACTACCTAAATTTGATACAAATCCTTAGTATACCATAATTCTTCTTCACGAACAATACTAGGGCACCCAAAGGTGACACACTTGGGAATATATACCCCTTCTTCATAAACTCTTCAAGTTGCATCTGCAACTCTTTCATCTCTAGTGTACTCATCCTATAAGGATTATTGGATACAGGTGTTTCCCCAGGCATCATGTTTATATAGAAATCAATATATTTTTTCAGTGGCAACCCCGATATCTCTTTAAAGACATCCTCAAATTATTTCAGTATTGTGCATTCTTCAACACTTGGCACTTTATCCTTAGGTTCCCCCTCTATATGTGTTGTAAATACTTGACATCATTTTTTGAATCTTTTCTTCAACTGCAAGGCTGAAGCTTCTCTGATAGTTACAACTCTTGGATTTCCTTTAACAATTATTAAGTTTCCTTCCTCATCCATGCAAGTAAATGCCTTATTGTAATAGTCTATAATTGAATGATGTTGGTCTAACCAATCCATACCAATGAGAAAATCATATGAGACCCAAGGTATTATATTCAAATCAACATTTTTTTGCAGTCCCATTATTTCCATTGGGCATTCCTTAACCATCTCATTAATTTCCCTTTTTTCTCCTGTAGCTAACTGCACCAACCAAGGTTATCCAAGCTTGCTTCTCGACAATTGGAATTTTTCCACCATATTAGGATTTAGATAACTATGACTATATCCTGAATCAATTAAAATAACAATGAGTTGGTCATTAATCTTACCTTCCACTTCAATCATGTGCAACTGAAACTCAACTTGCTTGTTATCCAGGGCTGCGTAAATCCTAGGTACATTTTTTCCCATGTCTTCAACTGCCGCAACCTGCTGAACATTATTTGTAGTCCTCTCTTTTTCACCTCTTTGAGGGAAACATCTGTGCATATGATCTCCACCACAACCCCAACACTGAATATATTTTTGCCTTGGATTTTTCCCGACTGTCTCTATCATTCTGGGCTCATTAAGTGTTGGTTGTCCTTATGCAGTATTTATAAAAAATGGTGGCTTAGCCCCCTTCTTCCTCTATTCCACCTTTCTTTTCATCTTGTCTTCCCAAGCCTTTTGGAAATTCGATATTCCCCTTTGCTAATCATAAAGACATTTAACGTGCCTTATGGTTTCCTCTAATGTCTAAGGGTCATCATATTGTATCTTGTCACTGAAAAATGGTGGCATCCCACTCAGGTTTCTCTGAATTTTAACTTGCTCATCCTTGATGAATGTGACATATTTCAACAACTCTAAGAATATTCTTTCATATTGATCTATTGTCATAATCCCAAGCTCGAGTTAAAATAAATCCTTCATTTTCTTCTCATATTATCACTTGGTTAAGTATTTCTTTTGAAAATATCTCTTGAAATCCCTCCAAGTAACCTTCTTTTCATCAATGTGTTTCACTTGCACAAACTGATACCACCACATTGATGCTTTTCCTTGTAGCTAATAGATTGAAATTATCCCTTCTGACTGTGTAGAATAATTATGCAGCTGTAAGTACTTCCTCATACCCAACAGCCAGGTCCCTACATCTCCATCCTTCTTGTGCTCATCGTCAAAGGTAGGAGGCTTGATATTATTCATTTCTCCTTGTAGCTTGTCCACCCCAGTACTTCTCTTATGATTTCTGACAAGATATGGACTCGAAACATTGTGTTTTTTCCTAAATGAATACTTTGGTGAGTAGTGATTATTCCTATCAACAAATTCTTGCTTCTCTTCTTTTCTCATTATGAGACCTGCGACTTCTTGACCTACTCATTTCTATCTTCTTATCCATTTTCTTTTCTATTATGTCCAATATTTGCATCAATTGGACATTGATGTCATCTTGTTGCTCCTTGGATTTCATAAGCCTTTCATAAGCATTTCATTACCAAATTTGTAGCCTTGGACATCTTTTTGCAATCCCTTTATGGTTTCTACCAAGTTAATGTGCTCCTCCTTGGATTCCATACCATCAACACCCAAATCAACATACAGATCTCTAAATGCATCATCATGGATAAAATATTTATGCACATATTCCATGTTTTTTGAATTTTTGTGTTGATTATGTCCTTCTCTAATCACTGATAATTCTGCAAAATGTGAAGGCAATAAGATTTGTTAGACAAATTCAAGAGACAACTTCATGAAAAATCTACACCATTTTGTCATAATCCTTTCTTCTGAAAACAATGTGTGCACTATCATTCAACACATACCAATGTGTGATGTCCATATTCAACATATATACACGTGTCAATATTGCACATGCACCACAAATTTTCTCTGTGCAATTTAGTGCACACACCCGTGCACTATTGTTTACTACATTATTATAGTGTTGCATCCTGCAATGTCCAAAAATTTAGTGTGCATAATTGTGTATTCTTATTTTAGGCACACCATGGCCGCACTATAATTCCAAATTCGACCACTTATTAGTCCAAATTTTTCCTTAAATAGAAAATCAGCCCATGCAGGCTCAGTGTTGAAATCGTAGCTCTGATACCACAATGTAACATCCCTGTTACAAAAATTCTTTGATACTAATCTGTAACATCCTCGTTACCAATCAAACTTCTGTGATACCACAATGTAACCTTACCCAACCTACTACTGAGTAATTCTACTCCAAAATCCAGTGTGCATATTCTACTCTATAACATATGTTTTCAGTAATACTTGAAGTAACACGCTTAACCCCAAGCTGAGTCACACCACATAAGCTTTCCTGTTTTTACACAACTTAAAACAGTGGAAGTAACACAATGCAACTGCGCACCCAAGCATACTAAGAAAACTGCTTTAATGTGCATGTATTCCATACTGAACATGATATCACTATTGCATGTGCAACCATTCTGACGTCACATGCAATTTCTATTCTCCTTGTGCACACATACTACTTCCATTTGTACACAAGTAAATCCATCCTCTAGTGCACATAGAGTATTTCCATGCACGCACAACTATTCTAACCTCGTCTCAGAGACTCATAACCAATATCATAATGTCAACATAACAGGAAAACTAACAACAATTATCATACTCATACACGACTACAAATACTGACTATCAGCACCACACATACATGTGCAAGCAACATAATACAAAATAACGACAATTACCTATACACAACAACATACAATAATTAAACCCATATTAAACACACATAATTAATCACATAGTAAATGAGACAAGCACATAAATACATTTATCTTTTATGAAAGTCACCAATTGCGCGCAAAACTCGGACGTTCCTCCCATCCATAGACTATGTTTCTCATATAATTTTAGCAACAAGTAACCATTGAGTTGGGGCTCAAATATGATAATCAACATAATTGCTCAGTCCAAGGGGCCATTTCTACAACTAGTTTATAGTCTCTCATTCCCCACGCACCTGTCACACCCAAGGAAGTTTTCCCCTTCTCTAATAAATAGTCCCTCGGCTACCCCACTTCCCTTCCAGGGTTCCGACAACAAGACGTACATGAAGTCTCAGAGCCCTACAACTAATGCCCAACACACCAGGGAACAATTCCTAGCAAAACTCTCAGCTGGAGAGAATTCTCACGGGCCTGACAACCTGCCTCTTTGACAACAAATGTCTCACCTAGAGAGAATTCTCATGGGCTTGACAACCCACCTCTTCGACAAAAAAACTATGGTTACAGTACAGAAAACACTTATAAGATTTTCTCTACATATAAGGTAATATTTTTCCTTCTCAAACGGTCTGACCCCCTCTACACACGAGAAAATGAAGGACTAATTCCCTGAAATACACTAAGGTCAAAAATATATATTGTGTGCCTTAAACTAGACACTTTTCACCTTTAGAAGTAGATTTATCCACTTGGTGACCCGTTCCCATCCCTCAAGAACTTAGGATAAATAAATATCCATAAACTACACTTTTCAGAAATGTTAATAAAATATTCCCTGGGGCTTAAGTCCCCCCCTTTTCCCTTTTTTGATGGAGTTATCCCCCCATCTCTTTCCATATGATATATCTACATGAAACAATGTGATATTATTAATAACTTGAGTATGATTACATTTTACAAGTATAGCCACACTGGCCTATTTGCGTCCTATCTCACTAGCCTCATAACCACACAGACTCTCTGGCCTAAAATACATA
>ML837647.1:0-13195 GCA_009831015.1 Picea engelmannii | reverse complement strand
CTATGAAATGTGCGCACCCTTTCTTTGATAACAATTCTCGCACACTACTCATGTGCATGCAAAACCAATACTTGGTGCCAATATCTCACCAGCCTATATGTACATTTACATTTACAATTGGTACCAACGGCTCACCAACCTATATGTACACTTACAAAGGGTTTTGTATTAGGGACGTTACATGAACAATAAAGGGTGTAAAGTGTTTTAGTTCATGGGGTAGAGGGTTTGTAGGATGATAGACAATCAGGAGGATGGATGAGCAGGACAATGGGATAGTGGATGAGCGAGATGATAGATGAGTGGGGTGGTAGGATAGTGGATGATTAGGACAACAATATGGTGGGAGAGCAGTATGATGGATGAGCAGGATGACAAGATGGTTTGATAGAGTATGGTAGGGTTGTGGGTCTGTGATTCAATTAAACCAATAAGGGTGTCATTCGACTTCAAACCACATGATTATTAGGAGTGAAACCTAGGGTTCTATGTGTCCATTGGTTCACTGTGTTTCTTCAATGTCGATTAATACCCCACCATGTTAATATGGCAATGGGTGGCCCTAGAAATAGAGGTTGTAGAAGTAGAGGCATGCATCCTGTCATGTTTTCTCAACAAGGAGTAGAGGAATCTACAAGAGTCTTTTGGTCTCAAACGCCTCCGAAGATTTAAGATGAGATGGAGTTAGTTGAGGTAGAGGTTCATTTGGATAGATAATTTATCCCTGATGTTGAATTAGATGTCACAATCAACCCTTGGGTTCCGAATATTGGTACCTCCATAACCAGGGAAAACAATATCAAAAAAATGTGGATATTTATTGGAAAATTAAACCTTTGATGGGAAAGGTCATGATGGAAGAAAATGAATCTTATAATGAGATCTTGCTCCATTTGGATGCCATGCAACTGCAAATAAAATAAGCTGATTAAAATTTTTCAATGTTTTCTAATAAAATTGTGGGTCTGGGCTTCAGAGAGCCTCGAGACACCCATAAACAGGTTTCTGATAATGCTACAACTACTTCAGCTGCTTGAATTTTTGAATGCTCTGGTTACTAGTTTTTTTGTCTTTTACTTTATAGGCATATGAGCTCTTGCCTCAACTCTACCTACATGTATTATCATAGGAAAGTTGTCTTATTTCCTTAGAAATTTTGGGTTTAGTTTATGGTTTAACTTTGTATCTCAAACTATCTAGACCAAGACATTATTCTCATGTTGTTGGTCTAGTTTCCCCTATGGCAGACCAACATCATAGTACATGTATAGTTTTTCTCTGTTAATATAAAATTAAACCAAATATATTACAAGAAAAAAATATCGACAACATTGAAATTAATACTTATAAGAAACAAAACAAGTTATACCAACAATATTACAAAAAACAAATATTGAGAACATTGAAATTAATACTAGAAGAAACAAAACAAGTTGTAGACTAGAAAGTGGTGCACTTTTCAAATCCATTAACATGTTTGAATACTTAAAATAATTTAATTTTTTTCTTAAATTAAAATGTAACTTTGATGTAAATAAAATATACGTAGGGGTGATAGGTGCATGAAGTATCTTTATCGATCCTATAGGAAATCATATGATCAATTATGCTTGGGGAATTGAGCTAGCTACAAATAATGAAGTAGAAGCCTTGACTACATATCAAGGGATCAAGCTTCTTAAGAAACACACTCATGGAAATAATTTTAGGAGACTCATTTGAGAACATTCTACAAAACATCTCCTTCATTTCCAATTGTATCTCATGTCTAAATTCAAGGAGGCCTCCTTCCTACAAGTGAAGAGACATCTCAACTCCAAAGCTAATGAAATGGTTAATAAAGGCACAATTGAACCTAAAGGGTGATTTTGGGTTCAGTTGAAAGATAGTTAGAAAAGACTCAAGGTTCCAAACCCAACGGAATTTAAACATGTAAGTAGGAGGTGAGCTAAAGGACAAGGTATAAACCACTCATATGTCTCATATTGCATTTATGATGGAAGATAAAGTGATCATTTCATCACCCATATGTTTCTATTCTCGAATAATTCTCCCATCCATTCATCTCCCATGGATTCATTATTGTGTGCATTCATTATATTGATCGATGTGTGGGATCCCTAACATGATGGGAATTCAACCTTTTCATCCCCTCGAAGAAAGACTACAATTAATGATGGAAAACAAAGCCTCTACTTGAACTCGCTTCAATGCTTTTTTTCTCTAGCACTCCATACTTTTCTCTCTTCTCTCTTCTCTCTTTCTACATATATGTCATTACCAATTTCATTCTGAAATTTTTTGAGCAGGGTGGAGATCCCATGGCCTAGTCACATAGGATGGATCAACATTGTGATTGTATCCTTGTCATTTTTGGGATGTTTGTGAAGTTAGTGTCAGTGTCAAGAGTCACTCAAAGGAAATTGAAGGTCTCAAATCAAGTTGATCCATAGCCTCTAAAATAGGATAAACATTGGATAATTTGGTTCAATATGAAACTTATTGAATCTAACAATGCCAAAGACCAAAGAGTACCTCTTTGTGGAATAAACAAATCATATACTAGATCTGAGGGATTGGGAGCAAGAGTTGTAGAGTACCCTTTCCATTATTCAAATTAAATTCATTGAGATAGATGCAACCCTCTCTATGATGGTGGTCTAGTCTCTCACATAGTAAGTTTCCATGTTAACTTGCCTCAAGAAATGTTCCCAAAAAACTCATTGTGTCATTAGATGTTGGAGGACTCCTAAAAGGAAACAAAGGAAGCCAACTAAGTGGACTTAACAACCAAATATTTGTAAATGACTCTTTTATTCTCTAATTAATATATGTTTTCTAAGTTTCTCTTTTTGTTAAGATAGTTTATAAAAATCTATCAAAGAAGATATTATTATTTGTGGATCTTCGAATATTTAAAATTCATATATATATGCGATATTAGAAGGTTTATGATTCTTTTCTTTTCTTATTTTCTTCTCATATGAGATGATTTTGGAATGTATGAAGGATTCCAATACATATACTTGTGGATTTTTAGTCCTTGCCTCCACTAGGGACTACAGTGTTCTCCCTAGTGGTCAAAATCCTTTGACTTCAAGCTTTTTCTGTGAGATATCCAAGGTTTTGTTCAATTTCTCAATTAACATTATTTATTTAGACAATTGAAATAATTTTTTTGTTTTTCCATTTTCAAGAATAGAATTTTTCATTAGTTCATAACATGCAATGGGAATTAATTTCCCCTAGTGTATAACATTAGTTCATAACATGCAATGGGAATTGATTTTTCATTACTTCGAAACACTAGGTGCATTCTATACAGTAGGGACATTTGGAAAAACTGGAGTGGAAAAAAACCACATGAGTAACCCTATGGTGAGTCCCGGTAAAATCAAAGTAGTAATGTAATGAGGACCAACGTTTCCAATAGAAGGAAAAATGAAAGGTTCCTCGGGAAAATAGGTTCCTTCGTCAGGAGTTCCAGGAAATAACACCATGGAGAGAAACTCAACCTAGATTCCACTAAAACAAATAACACAAACTATCAAAGTCTAAAGGCTACAAACAATCATGTGAATAGGTGGGGTCAATATGAGGAATCTCATAGGAGTGTCAAGTCATCACAAATCGTGATATATTGTAGAGTCCAATGTCAATAATAATTGGCACAATATTTTAGAGCACCAACCAAGGAGGATAAACCATACCCTTTGTGGTAGTACCCATCTACCTAGCAATAATTGCGTAGTAATCTTCTTGAGTGTTGTTCTTGGTGTATTGCGACAACAAGACGGTCGAAAGGGTGCCTAGTTTCAGGTCCTATAAGGGTCTACCAATATACTCAAGGTACATGGGAGCTCAAATCCATATTAGAGTTGCCTAATGTGCAACCATTCGAAAGGGGCCTCTCGATATACTCGAAGGTACATGGGAGAACCACACAGTCCCCGGATTGTAGCACTAACAAATAACGACAACTCCTACGTTTAAAGATGCTGGAACACATCTCTAACTACCCACACAATGTTACTAAATTTTTTAATTAAGTTTTGTTTTAAGGTTGTTGTTCACTTAAAAGAGATTGTGGATGCAACTCAACGATGATGTATGATACTTGACTCCAAGAAGACTTCAAATAAAATATGAATGCAATGCAATATTTTCTTTTTATGAAAGCTATCTATAAAATGGAGAAAGAGATTTCAAGCAAAGAAACAATTACCAATGTCAAAGCAAGAAATGAAAATTACTCTTTGAATGAAATAGGTGCTTAATAGATGAGTCAAAGAAATTGTAGAATACACGATTCATGGCTCGAAAATGCCAAAAACCATGCAATTTTGCTCTAAAATGCAAGCTTAGAAATGCACCATACAAAAACTTCAAAGTAAATCATTCAATGAAGAAAGATTAGTTTTGTTACTATCAGAAGCCCCCAAGAAAACAATATAAAATATTAAATTGAAAAGCACTAAAAAATACAACTAAGATATTATACCATTTTCAATTCAAAATAAATAAGAAATAATAAGCAAAACTTTCAATGGTGAAAAAGAAACTCTAGATCATCAAGAAGATTGAAAATCAATGAATTAACCAGTCAAAAAACACTCCAAGCATCAGATCTAAGTCCTGGAAAAGAAATAACAATAAAAAGATATTTTTTTCAGAGGTTGTCACAAGTTGCTTTGAAAGATAGTGAGACAAGTCACGTAGTCGCATGCAGAAGGAATATCACAGTGCGACAATGTCGCTTTGTTCCTCAAAAAAGGACGCGGAAATCAATTAAAACTAAGAAAAAATAAAAAAATTCTCTGACTCTTCAATGGAATTTTAGATCGATTGATCAAACAAGGCCAGGTGATGACTCAAAAAGACTCAAACATGATATAGGAAGCAAACTAGGAGAACAAATCTAGAAGATTGTTCCCCATTATGGTTGTCATTTTTGTTGTGGATAAATTCGTAAATGTGGACATAAACAAATCTCCCTAGTTCAGGAACTCGAAACTAGAATAAAACAGACAATATAGATTCATTTTCTTAGATTTAGAATTGAAATACAAATATATAAGTAGTTCATACCTCTTTATCTAAATTTTCCTTTCATTAATTGAAGCTCCAAATTTGATCCCAAATTCTTTTTCTATAGACCTGTGTAAGAATCAAACAGAGCAATTGAAAGCAACAATACAACACATATTTCGATAAATCTATGTAGATGGCCAAATGCAAATACAATAAATATGATATACCATCTTTATGGGAAAGGGAAAATATAAGTGTATTAATAAATCAAGAAGCATATTACAACCAAGACTTGGTGTTGACAAACTCCTTCCAAAAGTTCAATGTTCCAATACCCAAGTAGCCTCCATAAGTGCCATCACCATCTCTTGAACACTTTATCCCAAATCTCTTAGGACCAAAATGAGGTTCACAAAATCTCAATTACAAACCAGGAGCTATTCTCAATTCACCATTATTTTATTACTCATCACTTATTCTATCATTTCCCTTTAGAATATTCCTCCATTTATAGATTGGAGAGGAAGACATGAGGAGGTTAGGATGAGAGGTGAGGATCTCACTAAATCAGGAGAGACAGGTGAGAACCAAACCGATCGAAAAACAACTCATCATCAAAGTTTCTCTTCTAGAAGCTTCGAAAATTTCTTCTTTTTTCCCACATACAAAGGTTGTTTCACCCTTAAACCTTAGCAGAAAGCGACATTGTCGCACCTTCGAGTGATGCAACATGCGACAAGTGAAGTTGTCACACCTTGCTAGAAAGAAACAAGCGAAAATCTTGTAATTTAGGGATTTTTTAGATTTGATCCTTCCCAAGAAGAATTTCTCTCAATTTTCTTCCAAAGTTCTATGCTTTAGATGTCAAAGAATAGGCAGTATCACTTGCTGCAACAAAATTTTGTGTAACACCAGGAGGTCACTATGTGTCATAGATCCAACGGTCAGGAGGTCTCCATGTGTCATAGATCAGATGGCCAAAGAGTGAGGGATCTGATGACTCATGATGTATCATAGACTTGCGGAGAAAGTAATCGAAAATAATCTAAATATAAGTCCAAAGTGAGTGTGGTGAAACTAGAGGGTACAACTTGGAGATCACAAAAGCCCGAAAAGAAGAAGAGATATGCCTTAGATCCACGGTGAATCCATTAATATATATCAATGGTTGAGATCTAATAAAGAAATGATCAGACAACTAGTGTGCATTGTGGTTGCATGGCATTTCAGTGAGTAGATCAACGGTCAAGTTTAAATATGAAGGAATGATTGGATGCTTATTGAGCGTTGCTACTATGTTGTATGTGCTAATGAATATTCCTTCATTGTTTTTCCACCAATAACTTTTTGCTCAAGACTCATAATTGGACAAGAGAATAGTCATTGGAAAGATGATTCAGAGGAGAATAACCTGAAATTAATAGAGTTGGGAGAATTGTGATATAAATATTCATAAATTGAATAGAAAAAGGACTTGTAGAATTAATTGACATTTTTTTTTATTATATGCATATTTCTGACAAAAAAGGATGCTTGCACATTTTGCAGAATTAGGGGGTATAAACATAACATTTCAAGATAAGAGTGCATATTCAAGAAATGGAGGAAGGAGAGGGATCCTCAAGTCATGATAGATAAGCCAAAGGACCAAATATCATTTTTGGTAATGCAGAGATAGAATCAAATGGACACAAGGGAAGAGGGGAGAAAGAAACATTAATAGAGACTGTGAGAAGCCTAAGAATATAAGTACAAAGCTACAAAGCAGACAATGAGAGAATGATAAGAGAACAAAATCAGATAAATTCTCAAGTCATGAAAATCCTAAATCAGTTGTAGAGGCAAGAAAACAATGGATCAAACTCAAAATGAGAGGACGAGGGAAGATATCATGAAAGAAGAGATAACTATAGAAGATTTTTTTATTCGAGAAGTGCTAGAAGAACTCATAGACATCACTCACCTCCTTACTCATTAATAAAATTTTATGCATCTGAGGATCCCATAGGTAATCCAGAGGTGTCTCCTATTAAACACCAAAGAAGAAGACATGAATTGGACAATTTGTAAGGAGATCTAAGGAATCTTAAGCCACCATCCTTTGATGGTGAAAGAGAAAGGGAAGATGATGTTGAAGCATGGTTGCTTGGAATCAGGAGGTATTTTCAATTGCATAACTAATCATCAAACCTGGAAGATAGAATTTCCACCTAACATTTTCATGATAAAGCTTCTATGTGGTGGGATCAACTTAATCAAGTTGAGCACATGAATGAGAGCAGGATCACTTGGAAGCAATTCAAGAGGTATTTTCAGAAAGAGTACCTTTCAAAGAAATTCTATGACAAGAAAATGTAGGAGTTATTTGAACTAAGGTTGGGAAGCATGACCATGGCGAAGTATGAAAATAAATTCTTGGGATTAATAAAGTATGTGGGGTTTATAAAGGATGAGAAGGTGAAAATACATAGTTTTTTGAGTGGACTTCCATCCTTTATAAGGAAAATATTTAATATGATGAACCTAGGACTTTGGCAGAGACCATCAGGAAGGATAAGTACATGTGTGAGAAAGGAAAGGGAAGAGAATCCATGAAATTGTCTTGGAGGGATAAGAAGAAGGAGAAATATTATCATAGAAGGAAGAGATTCAAACCTCCTTTCAACAAGCCCAAATAAAAATCAACAAGATTAGTCTAGCAAGGATGAAGCCAAGAAAGAAGACTCCTTGAGAAAAAGAGGAATAACACCAATCCAATGTTGGGGGTGCAAATAAAATCACCTATACAAGGATTTCCCTCATAGAGGAGATAAAGTGAAGACTATGCACAAAATCCAAGAGGCTACCACAGTAGAAGACATGGAAATAATATATGTAGCCTTAGAAGATCGTCAAGCAAAGTACCAATTCAATATGATCTAGGTGGAAGGTAAGATAATTGATCATCCTATTTCTATTTTAATTGATTTAGGAGAAAGCCACTGATACATTGATCCTAAAATAACAAATAGATTACATTTGGATAAAAGTAAGGTTGATAAATCAAGTTTGGTTCAACTAGCCACTGGAACCAAAAGAAGGATCAATGAGGTGGTCAGAGGTTGTCCCATAAGTCTTAACAAAGTGAATACTAATGATGATATAAATATTATACCATTGGGATCTTATGATATTCTAATTGGAATGGATTGGTTGGACAATCATCATGATGTTCTAGATTGTCATAACAAGACATTTACATGTCTCGGTGAAGAAGGAAAACATAGCACTGTGAAAGGAATTCCAAGACCCATTTATTTAAGGGATATTTCAGCATTATAACTGAAGAGATTTTTCAGGAAAGGATGTCAATTGTATGCATCCCATGTGGAGGAACTTGAAAAGACAAAAGGGCTAAGCCTTGAAGATTTTTCAGTACTACAATTGTTTGAATATGTATTCCAAGAAATACAGGGATTGCCACCAAAGAGGGAGATATATTTCTCTATTGATTTAGTACTAGGAGCTTCCCCAGTATCAAAAACACATTACAGAATGAGTACACTAGAATTAAAAGAATTACAAATGCAACTAGAAGAATTGTTGAAGAAAGGGTACATACACCCAAGTGTTTCACCTTGGGGAGCACCATTACTCTTTGAAAAAAAGAAGGATGGAATATTGATGCTATGTATTGACTTTAGACAACTAAATAAAACCATTATGAAGAACAAATACCCTCTACCAAGAATTAATGACCTCTTTGATCAACTAAGAGGGGAAAATATATTTTTCAAAAATAGACTTGAGATCATGATACCACCAAGTAAGAATCAAGGAAGAAGACATCAATAAGAAAACCTTTAGAACTAGGTATGGACATTGAGAATTTGTAGTGGTTCCATTTGTACCGACCAATGCACCAACTATCTTTGTGTGCTTAATGAATGGAATATTTAGAAATTATTTGGATAAGTTTGTCATAGTATTCTTGGATGGCATATGTATCTCTTCTAAGTGAAAGGAAGAGAAGGAACATCACCTGGGATTTGTGTTGCAAGTATTGAGGGAACATAAATTGTATTCCAAGCTTAGTAAGTGTTCTTTTTACCAAGAGCAGGTCCACTACTTGGGACACATTATTTCAGAAAAAGGTATAGCAGTAGATCCAGAGAATATTGAATCCATTAGAGGATGACCAACGCCTAGGAATGTTTCAGAAATCAGATCTTGTATGGGTCTAACTGGTTACTAAAGAAGATTTATAACAAGGTTCTCCAAGATTACTCATCCCATCACTTCTTTGCAAAAGAAAGGAATTAAATTTGAATGGACAATTGAGTGTGAAGGGAACTTTAATTTGTTGAAAGAATTACTAACTAGTGCACCTATTTTAAAGATTGCTAACCCAAATGAAAGTTTTGTGGTATGTATAGATGCATGCAAGTAAGGACTTGGTGGAGTCCTCATTCAAAATGGACATGTGATTGGTTATGAGTCCATAAAGCTTAAAGAACATGAGAGGAACTATGCCACACATAAATTGGAGCTTGTTGTCATTGTTCATGCATTGAATATGTGGAGACATTATCTCATGGGAAATATATTTTAATTAAGAACATACCATAGTGGTCTGAAATATCTTTTTGAACAACCAACTTTGAATGCCAAGAAAACAAGATGGCTGGAATTTTTAAGTGAATATGATTTTGACATCAAGCATATCAAAGGAAAAGAAAATAAATTCATCGATGCACTGAGTAGAAGAGTACATATCATGCATTCTCCAGCCATTAGTATGCACTGAGTAGAAGAGTACATATCATGCATTCTCCAGCCATTAGTATGCATCAATCAAACTTGCAGAACAAAATTTTGTATGTTGTTGTTACAAATCAACATTACCTACAGGTACAATAAAGCTTACAACAGGAAAATGTAAAACAAAAAATTAAACAATATGAGATGAAGGAACATGGATTACTTATGCATAAAAATAGAATTTATATTCCTAGTTCTGGAGAAATTAGGAATTTGGTATTAAAATAAATGAATAATGTTCCATATGTCGGACATCCCAGTTACCAGAAAATAATTTCAGCAGTAAGAAACCAATTCTTTTGGCCAAGAATGAAGAAAGATGTTGCTGACTACATTTCTAGATGTATGGAATGTCAAAGAGTGAAGGTCGAGCATAGATACCCAACGGGTTTGCTACAACCATTACCAATTCCAAAGAATAAATAAGAAGTGGTAACCATTGATTTTATAACTAAATTTCCCAGGACGACAAGGAAACATGATTCAATCATAGTAGTGGTTGATAAATTGACAAAGGCTGCTCATTTTGTTCCTGTAAAAACAACTCATACAACAACTAATATTGCAGAAATTTACATGAGGGAGATTGTTAGGTTGCATGGGATACCTAAGGCAATTGTTTCAAACAGAGATACAAAGTTTACTTCAAATTTTTGGAGGGGATTGTTTAAAGGATTCGGTACAAATCCGAACTTTAGCACAACATACCATCCACAGTCACATGGGAAGACAAAGAGATTCAACCAATTAATTGAGGACATGTTGAGAATGTATGTGATGGATAAGCCATCTAAGTGGGAAGATTACTTGTACTTGGTTGAGTTTTCCTATAATAATGGGTATTTAGCTTCATTGAAGATGAGCCCATTTGAAACTTTGTATGGTAGGAAATGCAATACTCCAATGAGTTGGGATAACCCATCTGATAGAGTGGTACTTGGGCTAGAATTGCTCAAGAATATGGAAGACCAGATGGTTAGAATTAAGCGTAATTTGAAGGCATCCCAAGATTCCCAAGATAGACACAAGAGCTATGCATATAAGAATAGGAAAAACAAAGAATTTAAAGTGGGGGAGCATGTGCTTTTGAAAGTGAAGCCCAAGAAGAGATCATTGAAGTTGGGTAGTTGTACAAAGGTAGCAACTAGATTCTGTGGTCCATTTGAAATATTGGGTAGAATCAGGCCAATAGCCTACATACTTGCATTGCATGCTTCCATGAATGTGCATAATGTATTTCATGTCTCTTTGTTGAAAAAGTATGTACATGATCCTAACCATGTTATTGATTGGAATTTGATTCAGGTGGAGCTAGAGGGAGACTTTTAGGTCCAACCAATGCACATATTGGACATAAAAGTCAAAATGCTCGAGGATCAAGTTATATAGCTAGTAAAATTTGAGTGGACCTGCTACGGTCCTGAAAATTCTACTTGGGAGCATGAAGATGTCATGCGGGCAAAATACCCACAATTTTTTGAATAATTTTGAAATTTTTATTTTTGATTATGTATATGCACCGAGGACAGTGCCAAAATAAGGGGGAGGGGAATGTAATACCCTAGTTTTGAGTCCCCATATTAAATAATGTATTTTTTTTTATTTGATAAAAGGCTAGAGTTCCTAAACAATTAAAAGAGGCCGGAGTGCCTAGGAAATGTAATTCTTTGATTATTATCAATAAAAAATGCATTGTTGGATGCTAGACGAACAAGGATAAGAGTTATACGAGGCTATGATTCCACAAGAGAAGGGGATTAAGGGGATACATTTTTTATTATAATTACCCATGATTGTTTTTAGTCGAGAGAATCAGTTACAATAGCTTCTTGGGGAATTTCATGTGGTTCTTGATTTGCAAGTAAATATATAAAACCACCTCTTGTGGGTTGTTTGGAGGTTCTTCTCCATGGTTCTTCTTTGTTATTCTTCAATATTCTCTCTTCATCCATTTTTTCCCTTTTTTCTTGTTATTTGTTGGGATTTGGGGGTGAATTGTTGAGAAAGAAGACATTGTTTGGTGGTTGTATTAATGACTGGTGTATTCCAGCCCTGAAATCCATGCATGCATGTTTGAGTTGTATTGGTATGTGTTAAGTTTTGTTCACAACTACGAGTCCTAAGAGCTCCCAACATGGATATTGTTTACCAGATGCACTGGAGCCCTGGAAGTAGGTGGAAAACTTGAGAGACTTCATAGAAGATAAGGGATCCCATTCTCTTTGGTTGTGTAGGCTGGAGATAAGAGAGACGGTATATTTTGGATTGTTGTGTGTCGAGAAATCCGTGGGAGATTAATTGATGACTGGTTTGGGAAGCTGAGTGACACCCTGACATCGTCCTTGTGGATTCATAGACCTGGATCGAGGGTGACATTGTTGTTGAGAATTGGAACAACAATGTTTATGGTTGGGTGGAATATCCTCGGTCTGCAGCCAGTTGGTGATTTGTTTTATTAAAGATAAGTGCTCTTTGGCATGGTTTCCATTACTTGTATATTTATTTCCGTTGTGTATTAATTATGATCTCTGAGATCCATGTTTATATTATGCATGCTTGTTAGATATGGTTGTGCATGGCACAATAACATTATTTAATAATTAAAATTGATTCTTGTTAAATGCATGTTCTATTATCTTATCTCATGCATGCATTCTTGAATTAATTCTATTATTAGAGATTGATTTTTAAGACTTGAGATGATTTGTGTTATTTTCGGGATCCGGTCTATGGGAGTTTGGGTTTGTTATAGTGTGGTTTCAAATGTTTCGTGGAGAGCATCCTTGGAGTAGTGTGGCCCATCTCGATGGCTCGATACATTACAAACATGAGTAAAATTTATATTTTTTTTATTAAAAAATTGAGTATATTTAGTATTGTCAGTTTATTTTAACAAAAAAATGGATTTATTTGTATTGCAAGGGGTTACAATTGAATTGTTCAACAAATTAAATAAAATTTGAAAAGAAAATTTTGTTTTAAAAATGTTATAGTTTTTCAAATTTTCAACAAAATTATTTTGTATCTACATTATCCTTAGGGTTCTACCACTAGATTTGATTGATTAGTTTCTATATAGCTTTACATATTGTTTTACTAGAAAAACTATCATGTAAAACATTATAGATTTTATAAATTTTTGGGTCCATACCCACTATGGGCTTTCTTCTTGCTTCTATCTTTTGACAAAAGTTTGTCAAAATTTTGATTCCTTGTTTGCTTAGTGCCTTGCTTGACAGTGTATTCTTCCATTACTGTCATTTTTCAATTCCATATGAGCCAACAAATAAAACAAGGAAAACTACTTTCCTCAATTCCTTATATCTTGGCCTTTGCTCCATTTCCAATTTTGAAATTCTTTCCA
>ML837646.1:32090-44831 GCA_009831015.1 Picea engelmannii | reverse complement strand
TCCCCAAACCATGTGCACAAGAGAAAGTGCACCCTAGAGAAGTGTGCCAACCTCTCCAACAATATAATAATAATAAAATAACAAACAATAAAATAACCATGCATGCCTTCCTTGATAACTATGCCCAAGAGAGAAACATTCCATCAAAACCCTTAATCTCTTCCTAATAAACTCCTCCAAGTGTGAACAACTATGCCCAAGAGAGAAACATTCCATCAAAACCCTTAATCTCCTCCTAATAAACCCCTCCAAGTGTAAAATAACCAAGTGAAGTAGGGCACTCAAGCAATTAACCTCCAAGGTAATAAAATGGATTAAATTAACCATTAAATGGTTAAACCAACTTCAACATGTGTGCACAAAGGTTAATGTTCAAATAAACCATAGTCCAAACTAGTGTTATCAGAACTGTTATAAACTATTTGAACCGATTGGTTTTGGGGCAAAACCGGTCTTAACAACACCCTTGAATTGTTTTTGGCCGGCTTTGTACGACACATCTAGGACCGACAGATTTCAAATTTAAAAAAAAATATGAATTGTTTAATAGAGGGGGGCCTACTAAATAATCCTAGGGCCTATTACCTAACCCTAAGGCCGATTCAAACCTCGTAATTAATGGTAATATTAAATTCTAAATGGTAAGGATGAAAATGAAAGATAAAGGAGAATGTCACTTTTACTTAAATTTTTAACATTACCATTAATTGTTTCAGGATGTTTGAGAGTGGTTCCAACCTCATTGGACTTCATATGGAGAAAGTAGAATTTTAGGTCCCATTCAAAATTCAGCAGACTTAATGGTTTTCAGGATTTCAAGATTGGTAGAATTGCAACATCTCCACTAGATTCTATCATGTATGAGGGTATGGAACTGGCATTTAATCATGAGCACCAAGCCCTCTATGTACCTTGATGTTGGTGGCATTGATTGTTAAACTCTTCTGTCACGACCATAGTAAAAATGTACCCTTCACTCAAATAAAATCACTTATCAGGCATGTTAAGCTTTTTGTATCTTATTTTAATGCTTAGAGGGTGACATTGATGATGAGGATCCTAAAATAGGTAATGCTTTGATGATATGTAGTTATTTGTTGTAGCACAATTTGTTTGGACTCTAAAGGGCATTTGGAGCCTCTTTGTCGATGTATTTTGGTTTAGAGATAGATTGCACTTAGTGCTATTTTGGTTATATGCACTCTTACTTGCTATATAAACGAGAAACTTTGCATATTTGTGTATAAATGGTTTGGATTCATATGGATGCACATGAATATATATGTTTTTTTTCAAAATTTGAATATTTTATGTAGTTTTTGGTTGATTGTTTTTTTTTTATATAAATTAAATTAATAATTATATCTTCTGGTTTTTTTCGGTCCGGTTTCACATTATTGGGGTTGATCGATTTGTTCACCAGTTTAGTTTTGATAACATTGGGCCAACCTGCCAATAGTCGCCAACTGATTAAATCAACATGAATATGTGTGCCAATAGGGGGTGGTGCACTCCAACAAGTTTTGTACCATGAAAACAAGTTATACCTCCTAGCAAAGGCCACCACAATAACAACGCAATGACAAAGTAGAAGCTCCACCTAGGTTTGACCCTAGGGCACACCACCAAAGGACTCTAACATTATAAAACCTCATCAAACCTTAGGAGAAGGCTTGATTATCAAAGATGTATGTAGTACCCCACCACTCTAACTCAAACTTAGGAAAAAGTACATCCACAACGGTACTAACATCATCAAGCACATTTCCACCTAGCTGATATCCAACAAATGTTACAATGTTAAGTCGTATCACCTAGGGAAATCCCACCAAGGCAAAGTGCACTACCACAACACATCCTCCAACCACATCAACATCATAAGAGAAGGGGACAATGGAAATGCTAACCCATCCAATCATCAAGAATGCCCGCACCACACATCCAACACAAGAGAACCATGTAGAACACCCTTCCTAGTGACAGAAAAATACAACATCATCACTAGGAAACTCCAACAACATCATGAAACATCTACCTCCTAACACCATCATCATCTAACCCCTTGGGGGCCTAGATCCATCATCCGAGAACAAGATGTAGCACATCCAAGATAAACAAGTACACAAAAAACACACCATAATGAGATTGCATGCTTCATAACCATCAAATATGCAACCAAGGGGTGATCAACAAGGCAAGCACACGTGCGAAGACCACCCAACCAACAAGCATAATCATCCAACCAAGGAGAAGTGAGATTCCCCCAACCAAAGGCCTCCATCAAATAAATTTGATACCTTGAAGAGAAAGGGCTCCATGAAGATGTATCACCCCAAGTTGGTCCAATGCTCCAAGATACCAGCTGCAAATCTCCATCTATGTGATGAAAATCACAATGTGGAACCCTCATACAATATGAGGTGTAACAATGCCTATGTTGCTCATATCTCCCAACTTAGCCCTAACTTTTTGTATTTCTCTTCCCTCACCATTGTCATTACAGAGTACAATTTTTATTACAAACCCATTGGGGGGTTTCCCTAGATCCTTTCCTTCACACCGTCCTTCATCATAAAGATTTCCACCCCTCAGGTAAATCTCATATGATTCATGAACTATTGGTATGATGAAAAGTGTAAATATATGCACAAGTATCTTTGCTTTTCTCTCACCCATGACCCGTCCTCTACCCTGTCTACTTGTAAAGAGTATCGACATCACCTCTAATGCAAGAAATGAAGATTTCTTACTTCAAGAGGATGTGGGCTTCTTGTAGCTCTTTGCACTTCCCTTAAAACCTTTTGTTGTACTCTCTTTCCTAAGAAAGTCCCTCTCCCCCTAGATATTGATTGCTAGGCTTGGGTCTCCTATACCAACACTCTATATGACAAGTCAATACAATCTTTAGTTATTGTTTCCTCCCCTCTTACCTCATTCATTTATTCACCCTAAGAGATATTAAAACAACTATCTGTCCTTCGAGCACTAGCAAAGTAGTTGATGGGTAAGTGTTTTTAGAATTTCTCAAGTATGGTAGTGATTCTCTCATACTTCACATCATTAATCTTTTCAAATTTGTAGTTTCCTCAAGTTTTCCTCCTTCATGGTCATAGCATATTACTCACTTTATTTTTAAATTGGGTGATAGTTTTGAACCTAATAATTATAGTACTATTAGGATTGCGCATAATTTTTCCAAACTTTATGTCATGGTCTAAACATGTGGATGTCTAAGCATTTGGAGAGATAGATTTAGAGCTAAAGGCCAAGCAGGTTTAGAAGAGTCTACCAGATCCTTGATCACATCCTTACACTTATAGCCAATATGGAAGAGGCTAGGCAATGATCCTCAAATGTTTTATCTTGTTTTGTGGACTTCAGGAAGTCCTTCAATTGTGTCCCAAGACACTAATTGTTTCAAAGATTGAATGATATTGGAATCTTTGAGCCACTCATTGTTGCTATTATGAGGCTTTATGAGTTTGTTATAGGGTGATTTCATAAGAGCTAAAGGCCAAGCAGGTTTAGAAGAGTCTACCAGATCCTTGATCACATCCTTACATTTCTAGCCAATATTGAAGAGGCTAGGCAATGATCCTCAAAGGTTTTATCTTGTTTTGTGGACTTTAGGAAGTCCTTCAATTGTGTCCCAAGACACTAATTGTTTCAAACATTGCATGATATTGGAATCTTTGAGCCACTCATTGTTGCTATTATGGGGCTTTATGAGTTTGTTATAGGGTGATTTCATACAATTCAAGGATTCTCCGTACAAATTAGTGACTCTTCGACTTCATCAAGAGTACCATTGGGTTTAAATAAGGATGCTCTCTCTCTTTGACTTTATTTGGTATATACATTGATGAGCTCGAGGAGTACATTAGGGAAAACACATATAGATGATGGGTGAACCTGGCATCACATCTTGATCACATTACTCTTGTTTATAGGCGATATGGTCCTCTTAGCTTCCTTCCCAAGGGTCTGTAAAGGAAACTCAACTCTCTTGCCAATTTTTGTGACCATAGACAATTATTGGTGGACCTTATCAAAACTAAGATCATGTTCTTTAACACATCCAAGAGCACTCTTTCTAATTTTCACTTCTTCAAGGGGGGAGAGGTGAAGATTACTATAACATATACTTATTTGGGGGTCCAATTTATCGGGCCTAGATTTAGCATGAGTCTACTTCTCAACCTCGACTTAGTAAGGGGTAAACATCTCTTTCCATACTTGAGTGTCAATGTTTCTTTGTACACTTTCACGACATACCCTCCAATATGCCCTTTTTTGACACAATTATCAAATCCACTCTTCTATATAATTTTGAGGTTTGGGGACCTAGTTTACAACCAATGGATTAAGCACGGTTGGAGAGAGTCCAATCCATCATGCTATAGCATATGATCCATTGCACATGTACAGTCTCCCAAGTCATCATTTATGTTAATTTTGGTACCCAACTCTTATGCCACAAGGGCTTCTTTAGGGTTGTCTTCTTTCTTCATAATATCCTTACTTTGGGCAATTCAACTAAATGGCATAACAAATATCCATACTTGGCCCCCTGTTTCTTTGAGGAGATTTCCTTCATGAATCTCTCAAGGTGTATATGGTGTTGGTTGTGAGAGGCTTCTTCACTCCTTTAGTCTATTGAAATCTCTATTGAYTGTCTCCCTCCCTTCAGATACTTTGTGGACTCATCTAGTCACCTTCTCCCTTGAAGACAAGAGATCAATAAGGCAATCAAAGAGGACATACATTGGGAATTTATTTAGGTTACTTGGATCTCCCACCCACCTCAACATCTTGGMTAAGATGGCCTTCTACTCGGAGAATTTTCCACAGTTGTTGGGCARCCTAATCATCCGTTCTGAGTACATTCAACCATCAACACCACTGGTCACATGGACTTAGGATCCCCTTGACTAGTTGAGGGTTTGTTATCATCAATTTTATGTAGAGTTTGATCCCTACATCCGATAGATGGATATGATATGTTAGTGTTGCCACCTACAAGAGGCTGAGATTAAGGAGCACTTCATTTTTAGATGTCTCATATATTATGAGATTTGAGGGAGATTCCATTGTTTATATTGTGATTTAGGATTTCCTTAGCTACCTTCTTTATACTCAAACCAGAGATGTTTGGCTCTCTAGATTCAAACAGGCAATTACTCTCAGAGGATAGAGCTTATGAGACTTATGTTGTTTTTCTTCATATAAGATATGATCGATATATTATTACAATGATGAGTGTTCCATATATAGGGAACATATGGTGACCATCCATGAAAGGATGCGTCCCTTGAATAATCATTAACTATTTATTATTATCATTTACTTATTATATATGATATTTAATAATCAATAATTATATTATTAATTATTATTCTAAGAGAATGTCTTCCTGATGTTGTCCAAAGATCAACACTCCCTCTCAACGAGGGAGACATTCTGCATCATGCCAAGCTTGTCTTTGAAGTATACAAACTTCACCCTAGACTCATGACACTTGTATGTTAGTCTTGGGAGACGTCTCTCTCCCACTTGAACCGAGGAGAAACTCCTTCTGCGGCTCTCCCTTTTGAGCCAATTGACTCTCTCTGAGATGAGGCTCACTCTAGGTCCATATGTAATAGCATATAACATCTTGAGTCTTTATCATTCCTTATCAAATCACCATGACTAGGACAAAGACCACACCAGGATCTTTCACCACAAGTACACACATGTGAGTGAATGTTACCCTGATGCTAACTGATGCGTGGAAAGCAATTCAAGCACCTCGAGTCCATATTATTCCTTGTCATGTTCAAGGAAGGACTACGTTCGGGCCCATTTACCACAAGTGCACCTTTATGATAAATGTATCCTATCTCCCTTCGTCTGCAGCCCAATCTAGGAGAAGTTCCACTCGATGCTGAAACATCAACACTCCCTCTTAGCTAGGGAGGTATCTTTCCATAGTAGTATACAACTACTGTCCAAAGACACACAGTCTCCGCCAGTGGTACACAACCACCATAGTAGCAAAAGGTTTGTCACACATGGCACTCCCATGTGGACTTCTAGAGGCTACACCCTCTAGAAACACTAGGGTCAACTCCCATAGTGTGTGACGTCAAGGGTCAACTCCCTTGACATGTCCTCATGTGCTCTCCACATGGGACGTTGGGTTATAAGCCCAAATGCACTTATCCCTTCTCGAATAAGTGTCCTCAGAGATCAACTCAACTCAATTCACAGAGGAGTACGAACTGGAGAATGTTTGTCACACATGGCACTCCCATGTGGACTTCTAGAGGCTACACCCTCTAGAAACACTAGGGTCAACTCCCATAGTGTGTGACGTCAAGGGTCAACTCCTTTGACATGTCCTCATGTGCTCTCCACATGGGACATTGGGCTATAAGCCCAAACTCACTTATCCCTTCTCGAATAAGTGTCCCACTTATCCCTTCTCCGATAAGTGTCATCATAGATCAAATCAACTCAGTCACAGAGGAGTACGATTTGGAGAATGTCTCAGGAAGCTGTAAACATCAACACTCCCTCTTAGCGAGGGAGGCATTCACTGCCATACCAAGTCTGTCACAGAAGTACTTGAACTTCGTCCTGGTTTGGTAAGAATATCAACAACCTACTCATCTGTAGGAAGGTACAACACCAATACTCCCTTCCTCTGCACCATGTCTCAGATGTAATGGTACTTGATCTCAATGTGGTTCGATTTGTCATGAAACACTAGATTCTCTGAGATCTACACACAACTTTGGTTACCATAATGAATAATGGTGGAATCCAGCACATGTTCGGATAAATTTGCAAGGAGCTTGCGAAGCCACACTACATCACAAACTGACATACTTAATGCAATGTACTCTTCTTGTGCTGTGCTCAAAGCCACATAAGTATGTTTCCTACTACACTAGGAAACCATGGAAGATCCCAAAGTGAAGCAACACCTGAAGGTGCTCTTTCTGTCCACTGCGCTCCCTGCCCAATCAAAGTCAATATATTCTTGCCATATAATATCAATACTAGAAGTATATCTCGGACCATGTCCAACTGTGCCTTGCATGTATCTCAACACATGCTTCACAACAATCCAGTGCATCTATCTCGACTGACTCATAAACTGGCTAAGTGCACTCACTGCATAGCAAATATTTGGTCTAGTGTTAACCAGATACATCAATGATCCAATCAACTATCTGTACAGGGCCAGATCAATCTCGTTGGAATTGGAAGAAGACACACTTAGTTTCTTCAAATTCATCACCATTGGTGTAGTCGTGGGCTTATAGCTCAACATCTCAAACTTCTTCAATATCTTAGCTGTGTACTTCCCCTGACTCAGGAAGATCTCATCAGTTCTTTGCCACACCTCTAGTCCCAAGAAGTAGTGCATCATACAAAGGTCCTTCATCTCAAAATCAGAGGCCAATGCATACTTGCATTCAACAATAAGGCTGTCTGTACCAGTGAGGAATAAATCATCAACATAGAGGACCAAAATCAAAGACTCACCATTAAGAGTCGTGTATTATAGGCTGGGATCGAAAACACTTTTGTTGAAGCCCAAAATCATCAGGTGTCCATCAATCCTCGCTTACCAAGCTCGAGGTGCCTACTTGAGTCCATACAAGACCTTCTTCAATCTGCACACATGAGACTCCTTCCCATGTATCACGAAACCATCTGGTTGCTCGATGTATACTTCTTCCTCAATCTCTCCATTGAGAAAGGCTATCTTCACATCCATCTTATGTACTCTCCAACCCATGGATGTTGCAGGGGCAATAATCATCCAGATAGAAGTGTATCGAGCAACGGGAGCAAATGTCTCCTCATAATTTATTCCCTGCACCTGAGAGAATCCTCTAGCAACAAATCTCATTTTGTGCCTCTCGATGCTTCCGTCAATTGTGTGTTTGATCTTATAGATCTATTTGGAAGTCACTACAGACTTCCCCTCAGGTCTCAGAACAATATCCCACACATCATTCTTCATGATGGATTGATACTCCTCCATCATGACATCTCTTCATACTAGATGACTAGTTGCCTCCTCATAATAGGAAGGCTTAGAATCAATGATGTGGCTCATAACTGCAGCATAGCACGAATATATTTGAGGTCTCTTGCTCTCTCGGAATGTACCATGAGGAGTTGGATGTCCTTTTGCCTCTTGCAGAGTCCGACGAGCCCATGTAGGTCTCTTCCGACCTACTGCAATATCTCTGGGAACATCAACTGGAGCTACAAGATCAATGTGATCAATTTGATCAATAGGCTCAACTATCTCCTTCTGAACTGTTGGAGCGTGAGGGAGAGAAGGAACCATCTCTTCCTGTCTCTCACTATCAATCTCCATGTGAGATCCTCTAGATCCCCTGAAGGCTACCTCCTCCTCAAAGGTAACATATTTTCTCACCTCAATCTATCTCTGACCAGGGATGTAGATCCGGTATGCCTTCGAAGACTCACTGTACCCCACAAATGTACTCTTTCTGCCTGAAGGGTCTAGCTTGGTCCTTTTCTCCTTGGATACATGATTATACATGACACCCAAATATCCTGAAGTGTTCCAACCTCAGGATTCACTCTGGTGTAGGCCTCCTTGGGAGTCATGTTCCTTAAATTCTTATGAGGACTTCACTCTAAATGAGAATCACCATTCCAGTGAAAAACGATGAATGTGAGTAAACTGGAATCAAGTCATTTCTTAGTTGCCCATAATGTAAAGAGAGTAAGGCTTGACACAACAACAACAATTAGAATAGTTGATTCCAATATAACCCTCTATAACCACCACTTGTGCGACCTATTTGATACCTCTTCGATCATAATAACGAGCAAAGCATCAATGCCATCGAATCGAAAGGAGTTTGTATACCACTACTCTTCTCAGGAATATAAACCCTAGCTTGATAAACACGTGAACCTATTTCCCAAAGCGCTAGACAGAGTGAGTTAGGTTCCTTAGATCAATTTATGTCCACTTTCTGACGAACCTCAATGATGGAGTCCACCCTGAATGGATGACACACCCAACCATATACTAGAGCACATTCCTGGGTTCCATTACACCATATAATTGTAAATTCTTCCGACAATTGCCTAGTAATTAGTAACAATCACAAGAAGAAGAGAGAGGAATCCAAGAAAGAAGAGGGAGTGCAATCTTAGAGGACGGTATTCGATCCATTATTCCACCCATAGGATAAAAACTAACATAAGAACTGAGCTCCTCTTCGAGAAATTTCCATGCTCCTTGCAAGGCAGAAGGTAGAATTGGGATTTTCACGACATCATACTTTGCTTTGAAGTAATTTTTGTTGGAATTATATATGTTGCTCAATTCGGTCCTGTTGGTGAATGCAATATAGGATATGGAGTCTATCCAACTCGTCTCTTTACAGTTGCCGGAGACCATGCCCATTTCAGAAAAGATCTTGTTCACTGTTTCCAGGAGTTGATGTAGGGGTCCTAGATACATTCCATTGAAAATCAGCTTAACGCCCCGCTGGCCCCCGTTTAGTTGGGTACTCGATATTACCGCGCGGATAAACAGATCCTCCTCGACAGCCGATGCAATCGATTGCCATTGGTAGACTAGCTTCGTCACTGCCTCTCTCCCCGTTCTGTGCACGTTGAAGATCGTGACAATGGGAGGGATGCTCATGAGATTTATTTTCCATGCAACCACAACGCCCCAGCTGCCTCCACTGCTGCCCCTCAGAGCCCAAAACACGTCCTTTCCCATCTTCTGCCTGTTCAGAAGATTGCCTCTGTCGTCAACGAACAAGGCATCGATTATATTATCGGTCGTGATGCCATGCTTTCTCGAGAGTAAACTCATTCCCCCTCCGCTGAAATGACCACCAGTGCCCATAGTCGAGCAGACTCCAACAGAGAATCCGTAGATTGTAGTCGTGTTTGTGATGGCATCGTATAATTGCCCCATAGTCGCACCTGCCTCTACCCAAGTCGTTTTAGTAGCCATATCGATGTTAATGGCAGCCAAATTCATGAGATCGATGATGACGAATGGAATATCGGAAGTAGAGGAGAGGCCCTCGTAGTTGTGCCCTCCGCTACGAACATGAATCTCCCAACCATGTTTTATGCAGCAGACCACTGTTTTCTGCACTTGTTGCCTGCTTTGCGGGATAGTCAGAATGTAGGGCTTGCGGGACAATCAGAACGTAGGGCAAGCTAGTTCTCTCATTTTTCCTGGGCCCTCCTGCGAGGGAGTCAAGCCTAGTCCCGCTCTGATACCATGTTGTTTTTCTTCATATGAGATATGATCGATATATTATTACAATGATGAGTGTTCCATATATAGGGAACATATGGTGACCATCCATGAAAGGATGCGTCCCTTGAATAATCAGTAACTATTTATTATTATCATTTACTTATTATATATGATATTTAATAATCAATAATTATATTATTAATTATTATTCTAAGAGAATGTCTTCCCGATGTTGTCCAAACATCAACAACTTATCTAGGTCTAGCTCCACTAGATTGATCACTTCATTCTTCTAGCCTATCTCGGTGATTGGAGGCACCAAATGCCTTGCAAATGCTCTATCCATAGACTCAAAGGACAATAGGTTGGTGAGACAATGTGCCCTCTGCCATTTTTGTCAGGGGATGGCTCATTACCATGTAGTCATTTGAGACGTACTCTTTCCAGTCAGTTCTGACGTGTAGCCACCACCCAGCATAGATCGAGCAGTCAAGTACCCTTTACTAGATTTTACTCTTAGACCTTGGATGTTAGGGGAGGTACTACTGGTAGCACCCTGATTTCCCCATGATTATCCAACTTGGTCCACACAATCTTGCTTTTTATCTATAGGACATTCTTATACTCTGCATTGGTACATTTGCAATGATTGACGATGATGGAGATAGCCCCCCCTGCACTTATACTTCTGTTGCAAATCAATGTCTCTCATCTGTTATCCTCCTCTTGCATAATGATGTATTTATCTTTAGGGTTTACCTTCTCGGTTTATCCCTTGGTATTCTCTATTTATATTTTATTCGTATTTCCTTCATTCTGCATATAAGAGTTGTGTTTGGCTTTCCCACATTACTTTTGACTTCTTGTACTTTCTAGCCTCATTAACCTGTTCGTTACTTGTGGACATCAATGAAATTTATTTCTTTTTAGCAGGCAGTTCCTCTCTTTTAGCCTGGACTATACAATATTAGTAACTAGGGACCTACCTAGAAAGTACTGTAATAGCTTTGTTTTGGCAATTCTGAACAAGTCCCATAAAGTAATGATTGTTCTTATGTTGATGGTGAAATGTCCCTTTCGGAAGGTCACAAGTGAAAGTTTGGTTATGATATATTTAACAGAGTTTTGTTGTATAAGACTGGAATGCAGGTAGAAATATTTTACGTATACCCTGACATAACAGATGTGGAACTATGATCTGTTTGCTGCTAAAATTTAATTTACTTTGGTTACTTTAAGAAAGGCCTTAACCTCAATTGTATTTCGAGTTGCTAATGCATTCTGAAATTTATTAAGCAGCAGGCAATTATGTTGTGTACTGCAGTGTGTATCTCCCTACCTTGCACATTGCATTGAATGTGTAATTTAATCTGCCATAATGAATAGTTAATTTTCATAGCTGGTCAATGGGAAACCCTGGAAAGGTATAAACCCATTAACAATTTAGCAATCTGATGATCTGTGCCAAGTTTTTGGTTTCTAGGTTAATTTCACAAATATTTTACTAATTGACACATTTTTTAATACCTAACATAACTTTTTCATCTTAATCCATCACATTTTTAGCCATCTAGATATTTCATCTTGTGTTACTATTACTTTTTTGAATGGACTTTTTGTTAGATTATGGTACTCTTCTGGTGGTTAGAGATTTATTCTGCAATCTGCACAAGGCCATTTTGACTCTTAAACGGACACTGACTATAGCATCATTGCAGCGTACAGGGATAAAATTTCCACAGGATTTGGATAGATCTGCTGCGGTATTGGAAACTCAACAATCCCAGCCAATTTCTTCACAATCTCGATCTTCTGCTTCTCCAAATTATGGGGCCGAAGTTGTTGAGGAACCAGTAGCATCTAGTATTACCGGACTAAGGTAGGTATCCGATTCTTTATTCATATTCATAAAATATGCTTCCAGTTCAATTTTCCAGCATGGAAATGGAAATTCTGACTAGCAGACTTATGGAATAACAATTATGGTTCAGTTACCTAGCAGGTCAGCTGCTCAGAGGAACAGATTGGAAAATTATGTAAATCATCAGTTCTAACTCTTTGTGCATATGTGCAGCTTATTCTTTTGAAGTTAAATAGTCAACCATTCCACGGAAGGCTGCCATGATATCCGTCATTTACAATAACTTGACATATGTAACAAAAAGGAAAGTGAAACATTAAAACAACTGCACATGATGGATCCTAAAAGATATCCTTTGCTAGGATTTTAGTATTCTTGTTAATTGTAGATATCCAATGATTGAATAAACAAGGGGATGCAAGACTCGGAGGAAAGCCTAGGAAATAAAGAATTTACAAATTAAGATTTTAAAAAATTTAGGTCATACAGAAGTGACTCATTTGTTCCGATCATCTTCAGACAATTTTATCTTTCCCTTGTTCTAATTGGAAAGGAAAATTGTACAAAGGAACTATGATATACTTCCTGATCTACATCTAAAGTTATCACA
>ML837646.1:10251-22318 GCA_009831015.1 Picea engelmannii | reverse complement strand
GGTCATATTTGAGTTTTGGAGACATTTTCCATTTGAATCACTGTATAAATGTAATGTTCCAGCTAATTTTTTTTGTTGAATTTTTTAGTTTCTCCTCATAGACTTTTATTCAAATAGTTTGTATGCAAGCAATTTATACAGCAGTAGAATGATAATGAACAGCAGCTATAATATACGATGATATCAACAAGGAATTCACCACCAATCCGATCCACTTTATTACTAACTCAAATGAGATGAACACACATAGCAATAAGATTTACAAGCTGATATAACATTGATAGATCTGACCTCATGAACAGCTATGTTATAGATCTGATATACTGGGAATAGATGACTGTTGTAGATTGCTATTGCTGTTGAAGCATCCCCTCTCCAGATGTATGTAGGCCCACACGATTAATTACCAAGAAATGCGCCCTCTATAGCAGAAAACTCAGCCTCTACTAACAGATTTGGTTTGACCCCAAAAGGAAATCGATCTCTACGGAAATAAGTGTCTCTTGCATGAAGAATGGCGTCTTCACTCACACAGGAACAGTTCAGCCCAGAATAAACTCTGCCCAATATGAATCTCAGCCTGTAGACAGTAAATATTCTGCCCAGCAAGAGGTAGCTCGACCAAGCCACACTATATTTCATCTCCCACAGTGAAACTCGATCCAGATAATGTAGAAGTCGACCCAGAACACAAAGTACTCAACTCAGCATATAGAAATCGGCCCCAAACAGTCAGATACTCGGCCCTCTTAGCAAAGAATCGCTGCCACAGTCAAGACTCAAAATCGTCCTTCTTGAATGGAAACTTGACCTCCCTCCTTAGCAATTCATCCCACAAACAAGAAATGGCCAGCCACCAAATGGAGAACTCAGCCACTGAAAATAAATCTCTGCCACAAACTATGAAAACTTCGCTGCCCAAGAAGAAACACTCAGCTACATTGAAGCACAATGAGGAAATCTGTATGATCTCCTCCCTTCGACCAGCTAGGGTGGATAGTTTCACCACCGAAACCAATCTCCAAACTCTCTAGGGTTTTTTGTCCCAAGAACCAAAGCCACAAAAGCTCTCTCAATTCGTTTTTAGAAAATAGCAAGTGAATAATAAGAGAGGGTGTCCCTCATTCCCATTTTATTATTTCGTTGACCCTTTTCGGACCCTTTTTAATAAAGTAAAGTGACTTTATAATTTAACTTTAGTAAAATCACTTTATTAATTAATTAACCCCTTTTTAATGCTGAAAAGCGATTACTTGGCTTGTAAGTCATTCCCAGAGGCCGGAAGTGCCTTTCTCTTCATCCCAACCATTAGATCTTTTCGTCCCGATTCCAACGAGCTATTACACGAAGGTGTTCCCTTCAACAGTATGACCCAAATAACACCTTGAGTGCATTTAATTAATTTATACTCAATAATACCCTTAATTTACGTGAATCGTAGGAATGCCACGGAATCAAGAACGAACTGTGCGAAAGTGATCCTAATGATGAAATAAGGTGAATGGACTAGGTTGGGCCTCATATAACTCCCCCAATTCGCCCGAGCCCCTTGTTAACCGCTATTTACCCCTCTGGCTACACTGAGGGAAATCCAAAAATGGGGACATTACAATAAAGACCTTTAAAATTGGATGGGTCTTTTACGTCAATCAACAGACATTATCTGGACCTTTCTCTCCTAGGATATTTGGGTTCTTGCTGTTGAGATTTATAAGGGTCAATAGAGGAATCATTGGAACCAAAGCTCACTTAAATTCTGAAATAGTCTCCTCACAAGTGAACTAGAGTGAGATAGGTCTATTACCCTTGAAAGAGTGCAAAATCCAAGCATAAGTGCTGAAAATGGAAACACACAAGTGCACCTAAGGGAAAGGTGCCATTCACCAAAGAAAATGCTAAAACTAAGTGCCCTTAGGCTCATGACACTTCGTATTTCAGAACAAGAAGATCACAAGATTAGATCATACAAATGAGAGCTTGAGTTGTGTATCTAAAAACAAATCAAGTGAGGTGTCCCTTCAAGAGGCAGTTGTGGGCCCACAAAAAAAGGCACAAACCCCAAGAGGGTTATTGAGCCTACATATCAAGTTTGACTAGGTCATCCTTAACCATACCTAGTAATCGAAGTTACATGAATCAACAGAAGATTCTGGTGCAGGTGCAACAACCATCTCGAAATTAGGAATTGAGGAATCGGTGCCCTAACCTTAATTTTTTTGTAAATGTTGAAATTAGTGTAGTTGCAAGAGCCATTCTCCGGGGGGGATGGCATAAGACCCTAACTGAGGACTAGGGCCCCCAGTGCACTCTTGGGGTTTCTTGGTTTGGGACCAAGCAGTGAGAGCCATGGAAAAAGACCCTAGTGAGGGCCCCCAGTATATGACTGGGGTTCTTGGTCTAGGACCAAGCAATAAGTCCCTAGATGTGTTCTAGAGCCCTTGGATGTGTTTCAGGGAATCCTTGCCCGGTGCTTGGGTTGATCCTTGGATGCGTTCCTTGGTGGATGATGTAAGTCCCTAGATGTGTTCTAGGGCCCCTGGATGTGTTCTAGGGAACCCTTGCTTAACGCATGAGTTGATCCTTGGTCTTGCACCTTGGCGGATAAGACCCTAGATGTGTTCTAGGGCCCCCAGATGTGTTTTGGGGCAACCTGGTCTTGGACCAGGTAGATCTTGGTTAAATACCAAGATGTGATGATGTGTGATCCTCTTCCTCTTTCTTGGGATGGTCCATGAGACCTAGGAGTAGCTAAGAGGATGGACATGATCACATTGTTGATGTACCCTCTTATGCAGTGATGATAAAAGTTTATAAGTCATTATGAGACTTATGTGGACATGTTTTCCATTGAGGACCCCCTTGAGTCTTGACTTTGTCTTAAAGTTCCCCCTTGCTTGATTTTGATTTCCCTCTTGTTTTATGTGGTGTTGGGGTTTTTATAAGTCACTTTGGTTTATTAGACATTTAATTAATATTTATATTAATTAAATTGTCATTATTTTAATTATTTTATTTTAGTCCTAAACCCTTTCCTTAGCTATAAAAGAAACCCCCCCCCTCTCATATTTACACACACACTCACTACTCTTTCTCCTATTTGCTGCGGCTACCTTAGGTTATTCTTTCTCTTGGTGATGGTGCGGCCCCTCCTTTGGATTCTTTGTTTCAGATTTGAGGCTTATTGCTTGGACACCTATTTGGTTGGGAGCTTCCTCTGATATTTGTTTGCTGGTGTAGAGGGTCGGACCTCCACTTGACTGCTCGGGCCTGTTGTAGACCTTTCCCTTAGTTGTCGGACTGTGTAATAGAGCCACAGTCTGACCCTTGACTGTGCAAGGGTGCCACAACCCTCCTTTAAGGCTGTCGCTGGGTGTGTTGAGGCACTGGTTCCTCCTCTTCTTCCTTGCTATTCTATTTGGTGGTGGCTCCTCCTGTTCCGTGTTGTCTACCTTTGTTGTTGAAGGGTTTTGTTGTCCTTGTTGTGGAGGGTTTTGGTGTCTCATTTATGGAGTGTTTACTGCCCCATTTGTTTTTGTTGAGTTCTACAATCTCAACTATGGACAACAGTTAAGTATTCTTCACCAGCCTTGCTTGTGGTCGTTCCTTTGGCAAATTGTCTACCAGCCCATATGATAGAGATCAAAACCCTAGAGGTTTGATCCATGAACCTTAAACTGATTTTCTGAGCATATTAAAGAGGACTACGCCCACACATGTGACAGGTACATTCTTCATTGGCTAAGAGGTAAGCTAAGGTTTGTTTTTTGCACTCAGAAATTTTGCTTATGTTCAGAATTTAATTCAGATTTGTTTATGTCCTTGCTTAAATGTGCTGATCCAGTGAACAAAATTTAAAAGTATTATTGTTTTCTCTATTTTTCCCTAAATCTAACATGGTTTCAGAGCTTAGGGCGTGAAAAGAGCTCAAGAGTTGCAAACTTGAGCCTGCGTAGATCCACTTCTTAGGGTTTGTCTTGCAGATCAACAGTAAATCCATTTCATAATCTGATCTGGAATTTAGCTTGGCCTTATCTTCAGTCAAAGCAGAAGATAGGCTTGAAGGGGCCTCCAACTTCAATGCTTGGAACTCTAGGGTACTCAACATACTAGAAGAGGGTGACTTGGATGAGCTGGTTACCAGGGTAATAGAAGAACCCACTTCAGATACTGGCAGGGCAGCATATAAGAAGAGACAGGCCAAAGCTAAAAGAATCATTTTTGACTCAGTTAAGGACAACATGATGCTCCTCATTGGTCATCTAAGGACTGACAAAGAATGCTTTGATGCCCTAGCAAATCTTTATGAAAAGAATGCTCCAACTCATAAGAGAATATTGAAGAACAACTGCGTACATTAAAGATGGGAAAGGATGAAACCATCGTTGTTTTCTTTTCCAAGATTTCTCAAACCAGAGATCAACTTACAACAATAGGAGTTGTTGTAGATGATGAAGATCTTGTACAAACTGCAATTGATGGACTCCCTGAGTCGTGGGAAATCTTTCTCGCTTCGGTCAATGAAAGAGAAGCTCAACCTAACTTCGAGAGATTATGGCATGATTGCTTAGAAGAAGAAGGAAGACTCAAAAGTAGAAATGAGCACTCAACTGTAAGAGATCATGCCCTTTCAGTTAAAGCCAAGAGATGAAAGAAGTTTCCTCAGCCCAAAAGCAAAGGTAAGAAACCACAAGGTAAGCTATCTCATTTTCATTCTCATTTATCTAAAGTAAGATGCTTTAACTGTAATAGGCTAGGACATTATGCAAAAGATTGCAGGAACCCTCCCTCACAACAGAGAAGAAAAGGTTGCCATGCCTCAGTTGCCACTGAAGAAGTAGAGCCTCAAAAGAAACCTCAAAGAACAAGAACCAGGGCTGCCACCAAAGAACAAGAACAACATCGAGAATATTATCTCATCTCAGCCCTCTCTGGCACTATAACCAAGTTGGAGGATGTTTGGTTAATGGACAGCGGGGCCTCCAAACAAATGACAGGCTTCAAACAAAATCTTGTAAACTATTGGGATAAGAAGTTCAATGTAAAGGTAGAGCTGGGTGATGATGGCACATATGACATCAAAGGGTTTGGATCAACATCATTCCAACTTCAATCAGGTAATGTATTTGATATTGACGAAATTCTTTATGTTCCTGGATTAAAAAAAAAATCTCATCTCAGTTGCAGTGTTAGAAAGCAAAGGATACTCAATAACCTTCACCAAAGGGAAGGCTCTCATGTGGCCCTCAAATGGGGATTTGAGCTCTTCCACGACTATCAAAACTCGTGAGAGTGGACTTTACAAAGTCATAGGTCAAGTTGTTCAAGTATTAGCTCACGAGATGATAAACCCTTGCGAGCTCTAGCACAAAAGGCTTAGACATCTCAACTACAACGCACTCCCAGGTTTGCAAAAGATGGTAACATGTATGCCAGTGTTTTCAATTGAGCATGATAGTGTTTGTAGAGGCTGTGCTCTCGGTAAGAATACAAAGAAAGCTTACCCTCACAACAATAGAAAAACTAATGGCATTTTAGATCTTATTCATTTTCATCTTTGTGGACCTATGGCTGCTCCATCATTGAATGGTTGTCTTTACTATATCATTTTTATTGATGATTGTGCTCGTAAAACTTGGATTTATTTTTTGAAGACTAAAGATGAATCTTTCAGTAGATTTCAAGATATTAGATATTATTTTCGGGATTAACTGCGTAGTGTAAGTCATTAATCTATGACCCATATTCATGAGTATTAGATTTCAAGATTCTAAGAACCTTGTTGAGAATCAGACAGGTAGACACATCCGTGTTTTCAGAACCAACAATGGAAAAGAATTTGACTCCTACAAGTATGATGAACTCTGTCTAGCTTCAGGGATTAAGAGGGAGCTGACTGTGCCTTATAATCCCCAACAGAATGGGGTTGCAAAAAGAAAGAATAGAACGATCTGTGAAGTAACCAGAGCATTGATGTATGATCAGAATCTACCTTTATCACTTTGGGCCAAAGCTGCAAGCAGTGCAGTCTACATTCAGAACAAGTGTCCTCATAAAGCCCTTAAAGAGAAAATTCCAGAAGAAGTCTTCACCAATATAAATCCCTCAGTTGATCATTTGAGAATCTTTGGCAGTCCAATCTACATTCATATTCCAAAAGAAAAGAGGACTAAGTTAGAGCCCTCTAGAAAGAAATGAAATTTTGTGGGATACAATGAAACCTCAAAGGCATACATAATTTATGTACCAGGTCAAAAATTCATTGAGATCAGCAGAGATGTGACTTTTCATGAAGAAGCAACTTTTCGTCATTCCAGAGAACTTCCATGTGATACAAAGGAGCAGGAAGCTCCAACTCCAGAACCTTTAGGTTCACCTCTTCCAGATGTGCAAAGGGAGGAGACCTTAGAGCCTTCAATGGATCCCTCAAGGGATTCTATCGAGTTTCCCTTAGAGAAACCTCCTGTTAAAAGGAAGCCATCTTGGTGCCGGGAAATTCTAAAAGAAGCAGAAAAGCTTGCAGCACCTAAAGGCACTGTCAAAGAAAGAAAGAAACCAGATAAGTACTCCGGCCTAATAGCCCAATTGAATCTTGTGATTGACTTAGAACCTTCCACCTTTGAAGAAGCCTTCAAACATAAAGTGTGGAAAGATGTAATGAGAGTACGATTCAATACTAAAGAATGATGTATGGGAAGTGGTCCCAAGACCTCATGGCGAATCAGTGGTAACCTCCAAATGGCTTTACAAAATAAAGCATGTAGCAGATGGCAATGTTGAAAAATTCAAGGCTAGATTCGTGGCTCGTGGCTTCTCTTAGAAAGAAAGAATTGACTATGACGAGATCATTGCTCCTGTTGCCAGGTATACTTCCATTAGAATCATTATCTCTCTTGCTGCAGTTTTTGGTTGGAAACTTCTCCAAATGGATGTTAAGACTGTTTTTCTTAACGGTGAAGTTGAGCAAGAGGTTTATATCGAACAACCTGAGGGGTTCATGATCCATGGGAAAGAATCCCATGTTTGCAAACTCAAGAATGCCTTCTATGGTTTGAAGCAAGCTTCAAGAGATTGGTATGGAATAATTGATAGTTTTCTACAGAGTCTTGGATTCACCAAGAGTATAGCAGATCCAAATCTTTATATAAAGATTGTCCAGATTCCAGAATCACTCTGTTATCTTAGTATTATATGTGGATGATCTGTTCCTTATAGGAGAAGAAAATTTGATATCTCAGACTAAGAGGGAGCTTTCAGCAGAATTTGGAATGAAAGACTTGGGTCTTATGCATTATTTTCTGGGCTTAGTGGTGTGGCAGAAACCGGGTGAGATCTTTCTCTCACAAAGCAAGTATGCAGTTGATGTGCTCCGCAGATTTGGCATGTTGGACTGTAAGTCCATGTCCACACCAATGATTTCTAACCTAAAGAAGTTACAAGATCAAGCTACAGGTTTAGATCTGGAAGACCCCACCATATAATGTCAAATCATTGGATCCTTGATGTACCTTTTACATACCAGACCAAACATTTGTTATGTAGCGAATGCCCTTAGCCAGTTCATGTGTGAATCAAAGCATAATCATATGATTGCTGTTAAACATATTCTCAGATATGTTCGGGGGACTATAGCCTATGGGCTTAGATACACTTCCAGTGGAGGTGTAATGCTTCATGGATATACAAATTCAGATTGGATGGGCAGTACAGTGGATCGGAAGAGTACTTCCGGATATTGTTTCAGTTTGGGTTCAACTATTATCTTCTGGTCTAGCAGGAAACATGGCTCCATAGCCCAGAGCACTGCAGAAGCAGAATACATTGTTGCAAGTGCTGCTAGTAGAGAAGCAGTGTGGCTCAGAAAGCTACTTTCAATTTTGTTCAATGCTGAGTGGGAACCCACATTCATCCACTGTGATAACCAGAGATGTATAAAGCTCTTCAAGAATCCGATGTTTCATGACAGATCGAAACACATTGAGATGAGATACCACTATGTTTGGGACATGGTGCAGAAGAACATTCTCAGTATTCAGTATGTTCCGACGACAGAACAAACCGCAGATATTTTGACCAAGCCACTGTCCTTGACAAAGTTTGTGTACTTTCGAGACAAGCTTGGTGTTGTTGAGAATGCCTCTCTTGCTGAGAGGGAGTGTTGAAATTAGTGCAGTTGCACGAGCCATTCTTCGTGAGGATGGCATAAGACCCTAGCTGAGGACTAGGGCCCCTAGTGCACTCCTGGGGTTTCTTGGTTTGGGACCAAGCAGTGAGAGCCATGGCAAAAGACCCCAGTGAGGGCCCCCAGTATACAATTGGGGTTCTTGGTCTAGGACCAAACAGTAAGTCCCAAGATGTGTTCTAGGGCCCTTGGATGTGTTTCAGGGAATCCTTGCCCGGTGCTTGGATTGATCCTTGAATGTGTTCCTTGGTGGATGATGTACGTCCCTAGATGTGTTCCAGGGAACCCTTGCTTAACGCATGGGTTGATCCTTGGTCTTGTACCTTGGTGGATAAGACCCTATATGTGTTATAGGACCCCCAGATGTGTTCTAGGGAAACCTGATCTTGGACCAGGTAGATCTTGGTTAAATACTAAGATGTGATGATGTGTGATCCTCTTCCTCTCTCCTAGGATGGTCCATGAGACCTAGGAGTAGCTAAGAAGATGGACATGACCACATTGTTGATGTACTCTCTAATGCAGTGATGATAAAAGTTTATAAGTCATTATGAGACTTATGTGGACATGTTTTGCCATTGAAGAACCCCTTGACTTTGTCTTAAAGTTCCCCCTTGCTTGATTTTGATTTCCCTCTTGTTTTATGTGGTGTTGGGGTTTTTATAAGTCACTTTGACTTATTTGACATTTCATTAATATTTATATTAATTAAATTGTCATTATTTTAATTATTTTATTTTAGTCCTAACCCCTTTCCTTAGCTATAAAAGAAACCCTCCCGCTCTCATTTTTACACGCACACTCACTACTCTTTCTCCTATTTGCTGCGGCTACCTCAGGTTATTCTTTCTCTTGGTGATGGTGCCGCCCCTCCTTTGGATTCTCTGTTTCAGATCTGAGGCTTATTGCTTGGACACCTATTTGGCTGGGAGCTTCCTCTGATATTTGTTTGCTGGTGTAGAGGGACGGACCTCCTCTTGACTGCCCAGGCCTGCCGTAGACCTCTCCCTTAGCTTCCGGACTGTGTAATAGAGCCGCAGTCTGACCCTCGACTGTGCAAGGGTGCCGTGGCCCTCCTTTAAGGCTGCCGCTGGGTGTGTCGAGGCACTGTTTCCTCTTCCTCTTCCTTGCTGTTCTATTTGCTGGTGGCTCCTCCTCTTCTGTGTTGTCTACCTTTGCTGTTGAAGGGTTTTGCTGTCCCTGTTGTGGAGGATTTTGCTGTCTCATTTGTGGAGGTTTTGCTGTCTCATTTGTGGAGTGTTTTCTGTCCCATTTGTTGCTGCTGAGTTCTACGGTCTCAGCTATGGACAGCAGTTAAGTATTCTTCTCCAGCCTTGCTTGTGGTCCTTCCTTTGGCAAACTGTCTACCAGTCCATATGATAGAGATCAAAACCCTAGAGGTTTGATCCATGAATCTTAAACTGATTTTCTGAGCATATTAAAGAGGACTACATCCACACATGTGACAGGTACATTCTTCATTGGCTAAGAGGTAAGCTAAGGTTTGTTTTTTGCACTCAGAAATTTTGCCTATGTTCAGAATTTAATTCAGATCTGTTTATGTCCTTGCTTAAATGTGCCGATCTAGTGAACAGAATTTAAAAGTTTTATTGTTTTCTCTATTTTTCCCTAAATCTAACAGTAAATAATAATTAGATATTTAACTTATATGTTGAAAAAATGAGAGGAAAGTTTTGGAAAAAACATAACAATTAGAGGTAACACCGTTTCTAACTTCATAATTCATATCCCAGATTCAGATTCATCATTCATAGAATCATACATAAACAAAATACAGAATTAAAATTTCAGATTTCTGAATAATAAAATGTTAAACTTTAACAAAAATTCAGATTCCTAAATAAACAAAATCTGTAAACTCTAATTTCAGATTTTCATTTCAGATATGTCACAATTAGCACTGAGAACTTACAACATAGATTCATAAATTATAATCATAATCATAGAAAGGAGGGTTTTATGGCTGAAACTAAATATGTTGCACTCCAAATTCACCAAATGAGAGTGTTGCTATGCCAAATCCGATCTCCAAATGCCTGCTGTTATGTTGTCACTGTCATTGTGCTAATGCTCTCCAAATCCTTGTTACTGTTAGTGCTTTCAGGTCTCAAACACTCATAGTTTTCAATTTAAAGTGAAAAATGATGTTGTTGAGATTTACGTTCTGGTTTTCTAGGCTTTAGGTTTACTTCCTGTGGTTGTGGAACCCTCCACCATCCTCTTTCCCACCCCACACCCTTCATTTTCCCGTGCAAATTTGTTTTTTAACATTTTTATGTGTTTTTTGACAAAGGATTTGTTTCCTCTTCCTAGAAATGGATACATCACATCATGGACCATTTTCGTTTTACAGGAAACAGTTCTGATATGGTCTGGAGATTCTGAGATTCCGATTCGGCAATTCAATGAATCGACACCTTCTCTAGGTGATTCTGGTAACTATGCTAGTAATACAATAAAAGAATAAAATATACTGTTAGTCATAATTACAAGTACTTAATCATACATATGAATGTTCTATGGCTGAGGTATGGGTTGAAGAGGAGGACACTAACATGTTGATGGGCACTCATGGGGATGTGGAAGAGATGGCTTTTGATAGAGGTAGGCCATGAGGTGGTGAGGGAGAGATCGACCATGTATACTATTGTCAAAGTAAGTCTTGGAATGATTCCCCTCCAAAGTATGTTTCCTTGCAGAGTTTAGATAGTGATGGATTAGTGCGTGTTATGGTGAGATCATTCAATGCCAAGTTCATTGATGTTGGGGTTGGTAGCTCAAGCAAAACAACTGGTATTGGCCACCTCTCCCATCAAAAGTTAATGTGGATCTGATGGAGGAAGTATTTGTGGTGGATTTGAGCCTCGAGTCAAAGTAAGTGATGACTGAAGCTAATGTTGGTACGGTTGTGGGTGTGCTTGCTAAGATTGAGCAACTGTTTAGCGATGGGGTCTCTCAGTCTCATGAGGACTTAGGGTTTGCTCCGCCTCTTGAAGGGGCTTCCATTGGTTCTTTGTCGTCTAGTTCCCAGAGTTCAGGTCCAAAGAGTGAGAATGATTCTTTTGAGCCATCTTAGGTGCACTCAATTTTGTAGGGAGAGGGAATGCAGGTGCCTTCTTCGACTCCTTAGGGGAAGGGTGATGCTCCTTTGGATTTGGATAACTTAAACTTTTTTGACATACACCAAGGAACTGTTTTAGGGAAGACAAAACCTAGAATCTTGAGGTACAAACTTTTTTTTTTTTGCAAAGAATTCCTAATGAGGAGGCCTTTAATAGATGGTCCATTTTGAACTAGGAAGCTAAGAAGATTTCTATGAATTCTAACTCGGGTTTTGGGTTCTAAGTATGTGTGCCTTCTTATCAACTCTGTTGTCACTGCTCAACATGTGCTTCAATTTGGTCCTTGGAACATTACTGGTTCTCTTGCTTATGTATTGTCTTGGCAGGTAGATTTCAGCCTAAAGGACCACAACCAAGCTAGTTACCCCCTTTGATTGGAATTTCCCACCCCCTTGATGAACATGTGGTCATTCGAACATTGTTTGCAACTTTTCCAGAAGGTTTCGCAAGGTGTTCATCCCTGATGGTTGGCATTGTTATCCCCCACTTTCAGGGATAACTAGGAGATCATGTCTCGAGGCCCACAGGTCCTAGACATGGAGTACCGAGAGCAGGATTGACTTTAGCATGGCCCTAGAGGGCCCACCTTTTCTTTCTTCCAACATCTTTATCTTGTCAGCAGCAACAACATCCATAACCATCGACTTGGTCCTGTGTCAGAGAAGGTTCTTGCTCCATGAGGTAATTGGTCCGGGTTCATGGTATGTGTCACTTTGATCATCAAAACCATTGAATGTATGCATCT
>ML837645.1:39583-61246 GCA_009831015.1 Picea engelmannii | reverse complement strand
TCCAGACAAGTCTTGAGAACGATTAACTGCTTCTCTTAAAATAATTGAAGGCCTGCAAAAGATCAAACACATAATAAATATCCTTCTTGAATAAAGGACTAACACTAGTGCATTATAACGCTTTGATGGTTACCCCTATGACACTTTGTGGAACTCTTCTTTCAAGTGTCACTCTGTTACTTCCCCCCAAGCTAATTGATTCACTATTGGGAGTGCACACATGTTTGGATCGTCTATTAACTAATAAATGACAATAAATGGGCTTGGAAAAAGGTTTCATTGAAGATGAAGGTGCAACACACCCCCTACAAAGGCACCCATAAATGAGATAATACAATCCCTTGTATGTCATGAAACTCATTGACCTATGAAGTCTAAACCCCTATCTACCTCATTATCCACTACATGACCTTGAAGGGGAATCCTTGGGAGCATCCCCTACTTGATGGTTTTGGTCTACCCAACAAAAAATTTATGACACCCATCCCATACCTAAACTTAGTCAATTGTATAGGGTCTTTGAGCACTTGTTTAATTTGATGAGGTAGTTATGATGCAAATGTTTAGGTGCCTTATTTATTAGATGTGGTTTTCACTTGCCATGATATTTTGACTTGAAATCCTTGGAGGGCATACCCATTTGTTTTGCAGGACCTTGTTTTGTCGACAGTTTTGGAGAAACAAGCCTAGATTGGGATTCTGTGGGGCTTGAAGCCCACAGGTTGGATGCCAAGTGTTATCTCCCAATAAAAACTCATTTTTATTTATGTCTTAGGTGGTTAATTCAGTTTTTAGTCTCTTGAGTCATTCAATAAAATGTGTCCTCCATTAAGTCTAGTCATCAAGTCTTGGTCATGTCAAATGAGTTTGATAGATAACTAAGTGGTCATCAAGGTCATTTTCCTAGGTTTATATGGTCAAAAGACAAGTCATTTGTTTCCTAAAAGTGAGTCATGGATCATAAGAGTCAATTTTGGCTACTTAATGAGTCATCATTTTCTTTCAAATCTTGATTTGATCTTCATTCTATCATTCCCCTCAATGATGACGAGTTTGTAGCGCACCTGGCTACTTTTGTACTTAAAGCGCTACCAACTCAATGATTGTTGTCAGTGCAACTCATTATTTTTACATAGAGTGTGCTCCCAACTCGGGGGGAAATCTCTGTTTTGAAATTTGAAAAGATTCTGAGGTAAAAAAGTATATCAAGAAGATTTTTAAGGTCTTCAGACCATCATCAAAGCATTGAGGCCCTCTTCCACAACTGTAGCTCTCCATCAAAGGGAAAGTTACTAAGGTTTGCAAGAAATAAACAAAACCTTTTATCCTTAGATTTTTATTCTAATTCTCTCTATGCAGAATTGTTTATAGCAGGTGCTCATACATATGATGGCTCCAAGGAAATACCCCATCCCCAGGAAGAGGTCAGGCTCTGTGGTTAGATTTGAGCCCACTGAGACCACTTTGATCGAACAAAATCCTAACCATGTGGACTCCTTCAAGCGCATGGGATGATGGAGGTTCTTTGATAAACTCAAAGGAAATCACCTGGAGGTTTCAAGAGATTTTGTGCAGAATTACAAAAATGGAAAGACATAGGTTGGACCCTTGGAAATCCATTTGACAGTGGATTTGATTGCAGAGGTGACTGAAATCCCTAGGTAAGGGGAATTATGGTTCAAGGAAATAAAACTAGAAAAGGAAGACTGGTGTCAAGATATGCTCAGGCCTGAGCATAGGGGAGATGATTTGGTGAAGGGTGTGCCAAGGAAGTGGCTGATAGAGGAATATGACAAGCTTCTCTTCATCATTAAGAGATTATTTACTTGTGAAGGAAGATACAACTAGGTTTTGCAATACCATTTCAAGATTCTTCTCCATTTCACTCGTAAGAAGGAAATAGACTTACCTTATTTCCTTTTCATGAGCTTGCAAAGGATGATTTCATTTGCACAATGAAAACCTGATAAGCTTCAAAAGTCCATTTTTCACCATGCCTTAATATAGATCATAGTCATTGAACAATTGAAGAAGGAAGGGAAGGATTGGCCCACTTTCTTGTTTGTATCAAACTACCAAATTGACTTTCCTCCTTCTCCTTCAAAACTCAAAACTCCTAAGAAGAAGACTGCAACACCTCCCACTGCTCTCTCTGCCCCATCATTTGAAATACCACAGTATTCTTCTCCTTCTCACCCCTCTTCTCCCTCACTTGAAGTATCACAACCTTATGCTCCCATTGTTCCCTCTACATCTAAAACACCATAGTACCCTCAAGAACACATTCCTCAAGAACCTTTACCTGTCCAAGTATATACAGGAAACAAAAGAAAAGGAAAGGATAAAGAGGTGTTTATTGAAGAGAAAACAAAGCCTCCTGTGGAGCTCCCTCCCATGGAGATTGAAGATAATCCTCAGACTATCCAGGCTAGAATTGATACACCAACCCTCAGAAGGTCATCCAGGAGAAAGATTGTATTAGCAGAGGATTCTCATCCAATAATTGATGTTGTAAATCCTAGAGCTAGGTTATCAAGATTTAAAGTCTCTCCTCTTGAAAAGGAATCACTGGAAGCCATAGTTTAATTGAGTGAATCTCCACCAGATTCAACTCTAGAGACAAAGCAAGGACCTAAAGAAAATTGGGATAAATTATTCAAGGATGCAGACAGACAACTCAAAGAAGTTCAGGAGAAGAATCAGAGGCTACATCAGGAAAATGTCACACTCAGCAGACAACTTTCAAGTCAAATAGATGAACTAGCAGGGGAGTGTAATCAACTAAAGAGGAACATCAGAAAAACGATGAATCAAAGGAAACAATTGGTTAATGTTTACAAAGAGAATCGCAGCCTGAGAGCAGACAACAAAATCTAGCTGAAGACTTATATTTGGCCAAGAATATGCTTAGAAAGAAGAATTTGGCAATCTTCTTAAAATAAACTAATTCTTCTAGTTCTCCCAAGCATGGTGATTGATTTAGAGATTGTTTCAAGGTTCTGTGATTAATGGTTGCTGACTTATGATGAACTAAGATGTTTTGAAGTCTAATGAAAGTATGGAAATTACTTTAAAGAAACATGTATGGACATATGGTTATTGAGATGAAGTCTGAGTAGTCTCAATAAGGATAGCAAATGGCAGTGATATGTGTTTTGATGAGACATGCTCTCAACTTTCAAGAGCATTTTTCAATCAATTTTGAAGTTTTTGGGAAAAACTAGCATCTCCAGGAGTTTGTAGCGCAGACTATGTTTTCTCCATGAAGTGCACTACCAACTCGTTAACCTTTTGCGTGTAAGCATTTTGGTCAAAGTTGACTTGATTTTCATAATTCAATGGATGAGTCATTTCTCCAGGTGTCAGATAAATGCAATGAAGGACTTCTACAACCATGAGGTAGCTCAGGTGGAGCTAAATATTTGGAATTAGGATGGAATACCTATCCCTTAGAAATAGGATCTCATCCTACCTTTTTGCATCAATTTAGATTTGATCTGATAGGTGTCATTCAGATCCAACTTTTGAGGATCTTAGTCAAATTTGTAAAACCGATTTAAGTCCATTGAGGCATCTTTTTGAGATTGAAGACTTGTATACACTCTCTTGTTGTAAGACCTTGATATATATATTGGAATGATAAGTTTCTTTCAATGATATTGTTCATACCTCTATTCATCTTTCTTATTCTGCACCTGTGAGTTGAATGTTATGTTCATTTCCTGGTTTACTTAATGATTGATGATTGTTATCTTATCTCTGCATTAGTAAACTAAGATCACAAATATTCAGTTGGCTATATTCGACCTTTCACATGTGTTTTCAATATATGTGATGTTGTTGACATAGTTAGAATTCTTCATCCACCTATGTTTTACAAACCCTCTGAATAATATCTTTTGAGAGCCTTGTTTTGTACGAGTATGTTCAAATTGTTCTAAGTGAGGGAGTGAGTGTGTGAGTTATTCATCTTTGATCTAGTTTTCAATACATCATTAAGCATTTTGATTAATTTACCAAGCTCTCTTGATCTACAAGATAAAGAGACTCTTGGAGAGATAACAAATTGGCGTCGTTGCCGGGGAGAGGAGTGTGAAGCAAGATTCCCTGGGAGACGACATAGTCCCAACTTTTGATGATAGACAAAGGCTGGGTATCATTAGTTTGGTTGTAATATTCTATCTGGCGACTCCATTTTTACATCGTGGCTCCTAAGAAGGCACATACTCGAGAAAATCCTTAGCAACCAGTAACTGATCCAATATATGATCCTGAGAGGATCATCAAAGAAGGAAAGGCATTACAGAAGGGATCTTCAAGTTCAGGTATCTCTAGAAATCCCTATGTGTCTTTTCCAGAAAATACACTAATAAAAACAACATTTGTTGAAGCTATAAGCTCAAGGATTGATAGTGAAAAAGTAGTTTCACAAGTTCAAGGATCTTCTGATCTTACTCAAGAAGATAGTTCATCATTTTTTGAAGAAGACGTTTTCTCATCCTCTGTAGAATCTTCTCAATTTGAAACTAAACCAAATTCAACCTACATTCATACAAATCTTCCTGCAGTTGAGCTTGTCTTACATGAATTGTCTATAAAGGGAAAAGAAAACCTTGCCAAGTTATTGTCTGAATTTTACAAAGCTTCTTATTTCCCTTATTCCATTGCAAGCCCAAAAATACCTTCTCCTCTCATTACCTCACCTTCACCCTCAATATCAGCCTCATATAATTCCCTAGTGATCCAAAACTCCAGTACCTCTACATCTACCACTATCATGGCAACAACACCTCAAAATCTCACTAAGATGGAAATAGTCATAGCTGCTAGATATGCCCCATTAGTATTGCCAAATTCTCTTAATGAAATGCCTACTGGAGACTATCAAAAGTATATGCCAAAATTTTCAGGGACATAAGAGGTCACGGCTAAAGATCATATTGAATAATTTTATAAATATGTTTATAACTTAAATATCACACAGGAGGATGTATGGATGAGAGTGTTTGTGCAAATCTTAGATGGAGAGGCCATGAGATGGTTTAGAGAATTAACCCCAGGATCCATAACAGGTATTGAAGTTTTTGATGATACTTTCTTAAGACAATGGGGGGATAAGAAAGATTTTATTTACTACATTACAGAGTTTGGGAACTTGAGAATGGAAAGTGGTCAATCAGTGTCAGACTTTACCAAGAAATTTAACCGGATGTATAGCAAGATCCCAGCTGAAATCAAACCTATTACTAACTCTGCAAAAATCACATATGCTAATGCTTTTGATTCTGAATTTTGTTTGTTGTTAAGAGAAAGGAGGTATGTTACATTGGTTGATATGAAGGTTGCAACACTTGAAGTGGAATCTAACATCCTTGCTGCAGAGAAGTTGAAAGGTAGAGGAGATAGAAGGAAACAAAAAGGAGAAGCCTCATCATCAAGTGTTGATCCTAATATTGAAAAGATGGCTAAGATGATTGAATATTTGACTTCATAATTGTCCAAGATGAATATTGAGAAAAAGCAGCCTGTAAAAGGTAGAGATACTATTTCTTTTATTCCTCGAAATCCAAATCCCTATAGAAGAAATGATGGGAAACATCAGATTTTACAAAGGAATAGAAATACTAATGAGGATCAAAATATAAAAGCCCCTTTTTAAAACACAGTAATGGAGGAAGATTAGCTAGAAGAAGATGACGAGATTCATTGTTTGGGGGATAAAGGTGATGCCTCTTTCTTGACACAATCTGCTTATGAAGAATCTTTGATTAGTCAACAAGCTAATCAATACTCAAATGATGGATCTATTTGTCAAGTTGATGATCATAATAGGTATAATCTGAGATCGAAACAAAGTAATAGCAAGCAAGATGAGAAAGATCCTCCCAAGAAAGTTGTTTCCCCTGCAAAACAACAACCAAGAAAATATCAAGCTCAAACAAAGAATCAAGTACTTCTTAAAGCTCCTGTGCAAGAGGTAAGAAACCCTGACAAAGTTCCTTTCTCATTTAGCTTTGAATCTGAATTTCAAAAGGTTAAAATCCCCATACCACTCATGGAATTAATGAAGAATGATACCTTCAAACAAACCATCCTCAAATCCCTTGAGCCTAAACCCATGCAAACTGTTGCTGATGTTGTAAACCTCCAAGATGATAAGCCTACTATTGTCCTTAGTCCAATGGTTGAAGACAATGAGGAAACCTCTCCACCTTTCTATGTCTCCTTGAACATCCATGATAAATTTCTGCATAATTTCCTTCTAGACACAGAAGCTTCTCATAACCTCATGCCAAAAGCAATTATGGATGAGTTGGGTTTAGAGATTACCAAGTATTATCATGATTTATTTTCTTTTGACTCTAGGAAGGTTAAGTTCCTTGGCTTGATTAAAGATATAGCAATTTCTTTATCCCAATTTCCCATGGGGAGCATGGTAATGGACATTGTGGTAGCTGATGTGCCACCCAAATTTTGTATGCTCTTATCTAGAGCATGGATAAAGAGGCTAGGGGGAACCTTGAAAAATGACCTTTCTTATGCAACTGTCCCAGTTTTTGGAGGGGAACAAAGGAGATTGTATAGGGAAGCTCAATTAACCTATATTATCAGTGATGAGAAGGAGCCTACTAATCATCCCATATACTCAGTTGACACAGGTTTGGGATCTTGTATACTTTAGATTGATGATTCTCAATCATCATCTTTGTAGCTCAGAAAACCTATTTTCCAATCTTCAGAAGAGGAAAGCACTCCTATATGGAGTATGTTCTTTGATGGTGCTTTTTCAAGAGAGTCTGTAGGAGCAGGTGTTGTTTTTGTTTCACCTTCCAAAGAAACAATTCATTTGTCTTTCGAGTTGGATTTCAAGGTGACAAATAACATAGAAGAATACGAAACCTTGGTCTTGGGCTTGAACGCTGCTAAGGACATGAATATTCAGGGGCTGAAAGTATATGGAGATGTTGATCCGATAATCCAACAAATCAAGAACACTTTTCAAGCCAAACAGGTCAGGCTTAAGGCATACAGAGATAAGGTATGTAATCTCATTGATTCATTTCTAGCATTCAATATTTCATATATCCCTAGAGCCATGAATCAACTTGTTGATTCATTAGCTGTTTCAGCTAGTACCTTCAATACACCTTTGCCAACAAAACTTAATTATGAAATCCAAGTGAAATATAGACCTTCCTTGCCAAACAATGTAAAATTTTGGAAAGTGTTTGATGATGATGAGGAATTGGTTAGATTTTTGAAAGTTATAGATGAGTTTTCAGCCCTCCATATAGATCATGAAAATGAAAATGTTGAAAAGGTAAAAAATCCTAAGTTAAAAAACAAAATTGGACGCCATGATATTATTCAACTTCCAAATAATCAAATCCCAAGAGGATTAGTACCACTTGAGAATCTTTTTGACAAAAATGATGTGCCTTTGAAGCTCGATAAGAAAGAGGTAGACCCTGATGTCTTTCAATACAACTTAGGAGATGAATAGTGCCCCAAAACCATAAATATGTCCACACGGTTGACTGTAGAATAGAGAGATGAATATGGCAGCCTAATGAAAGAATTTTCAGACATTTTTGCATGGGAGTACAGTGACTTAACGGCCTATGAAACTCAAGTGATTGAGCATAAAATACCTCTGAAGAAAGAATTCACTCCATTCAAGCAAAAACTGAGATCTATCATCCTCTTCTTCTACCCATAATGGAAAAGGAAATTAAAAAATCATTGAATGCTCAAATTATCATTCCACTAAGATATTTTGAGTGGGTTACTAATTTAGTTCCCGTTAGAAAGAAGAGTGGGGAGATTAGGTTGTGTGTTGACTTCAGGAACTTGAACAAGTGCTCTAAGAAAGACAACTACCCTTTGTCGAAGATGGAGCATATCTTTCAAAGAGTGTCTGGAGCTAGTGTCATGTCTTTGATTGATGGGTTCTCAGGCTATAACCAAATCTCAGTACACCCATATGACATAGAAAAGACAACCTTCACAACTCCTCGGGGTACTTTTATGTATGCCAAGATGCCCTTTGGGCTTATGAATGCTAGGGCCACCTTTGAGAGGGCCATGGGCATTGCCTTTGTAGGTGAGAAGGATAAGTTTGTTTTGGTATATTTGGATGATCTAAGAGTGTTTTGTCACAGCCATAAATAGCATTTGCAACATTTGAGGAAGACATTCTTGAAGTGCAAAAGGTATGGGATTTCACTAAATCCAAAGAAGTCTCAGTTTGCATTGAAAGAAGGTAGGCTTCTGGGACACATAGTGACTGCTGAAGGAGTAAAGATTGAACTTGCAAGAGTATAAGATATTCAGAAGATATCAATTCCTGGATCTAATAAATACATCCAATCATTTCTAGGAAATATTAAATTCATTAGGAGATTTATTCCTAATTTTGCAGAATTGATTAAACACATCTCTGGCATGCTAAGGTAAGATTCAGAAGTTAAATGGCATGCTGTAGTAAGGGATTCTTTTGAAGCTATCAATAAATCTCTTATGTTGGATCCTACTTTGATCAACCCTGACTATTGTAAATATTTCTATATCTTTTCATTTGCATCTAATGACACCATTGCAGCAGTGTTACTTCAGAGAAATGATCAAGGGTAGGAATAAATAGTAGCATTCTTTAGCAAGACATTAAGAGATGCTGAGGTAAACTGTGATCCTATTGAAAAAAAAAGATTATTCTTTGATCAAGTCACTTAAGGCTTTTAGAATCTATATTTTGCATGCAAAGTTATAGCTTATGTACCATCTAGTTTAGTTAGAGATGTACTCATTCAACCAGATATAGATGGTAAAAGAGCCAAGTGGATTGCCAAACTCATTGAGTTTGACATTGATATTAAGCCAACTAAATTGATAAAGGGTCTTTGGTAAATCTTCTTGATGAAGAGAATTGTGAGGTGTTGGGTATTAATTTTATCAACATAAATGCAAAGGATGCACACATTGAAATCTCTGTTGAAAGGTACAGTCATGATCAACCAGTTTTAGCACACTTGTCTTCTTGTGAATGGTACAACAATATAATACATTTTTTGCACAACCTTGCAACCCCTCCAGAGATGAATCAAACACATGTGAGAGTATTAAAACTCAAGGCAATCAAGTTTTGTATTAATGAAAATATGCTCTATTGGAAAGACCCATATGGAATGTTGTTGAGGTGCCTTGATAAAGAGGAATCAGTTCAAGTTATGCATCGGTTTCATAGTAGCAATTGTGGTGGCCATCACTACTGGAAAACTACAGCCCACAAGATTTTGAGGGCTGGTTACTATTGGCCGTGTTTATTTTCTGATGTTTTCTCTTATGTAAAGACATGTGACAAGTGCCAAAGGTTCACTAGAAAACAACAACTGAAATCTCTTCCATTGAAACCCATTGTAGTCACTGGACCCTTCCAACAATGGGGGTTGGACTTCATTGGAGGGATACATCCATCTTCAAGTGGCCAACATAGGTGGATCCTGGTAGCAACTGACTACTTTACAAAATGGATTGAGGCTATTCCCACCAGGAATGCCACTCATTCTGTAGTCATCAATTTATTGAATGATCATATTTTTGCTAGATTTGGCTGCCCCAGAAGACTTGTTATTGATAATGCAACTACTTTGAAAGCTGATGTTTTGGTGAAGTTATGTGAAGACATGGGTATTCATCTTGTTCACTCAATTTCCTACTATCCTTAAGTCAATGGCCTTGTTGAATCATCAAACAAAAGCCTAGGGAGGATTACTAGAAATTTGCTTGAAGAAAATCAAAGGAGTTGGGATTCTAAGTTCAAATTTACACTCTCGGTTGATAGAGTGAAAAATAAGAAGTCCATTGGCACTTCTCCATTCAATATATTCTATGGAACTGAAGCCATTTTTCCTATCCAACTTTCACTACCTATTGAAAATGTTTTTCATGAAGAAGAAGGGGAACCAAATGATTTGGTTAGAAGGATTCTTCATCTAGTTGAGCTTCAACAGGTAAGGGAGAAGTTACTTGAGAAGACATAGTTACATCAGAATAAGATGAAAGAGAGATTTGACAAGAAGGCTAAAGAATATGTTTTCCAAACAAGGGATCTTGTTTTGAAGTGGGATGCTTACAGAGAGAATAAGGGAAAGCATGGGAAATTTGACACTTTGTGGATTGGTCCTTTCATCATCTCTCAAGTGTTGTTGAACAATAATTTCCTCTTACAGAACCCAGAAGGTAATGAAGTATTTGGCGGCCTAGTCAATGGGCGTTTTCTCAAAACTTATTTCTATTAAGGATTTTCAAGCCTTCTTCATTGTAAATATCATTTCCTTTTTAGTTTAAGTTTCATAATAAATCCATGCCCAATGGAAAAAAAATTTCACTTTTTTTTAGTTTTGTAGGTGATAGGAAAGGAAACTGATCTTACGAGTTCTTGGAACCTCACAAGGAGGCTTTCATCCCCAATTAGACCCAGATGTTATCTCCCAATAAAAAATCATTTTTATTTATGTCTTAGGTGGTTAATTGAGTTTTCAGTCTCTTGAGTCATTTAATAAAATGTTTCCTCCATTAAGTCTAGTCATCAAGTATTGGTCATTTTAAATGAGTTTGATAGATAACTAAGTGGTCATCAAGATCATTTTCCTAGGTTTATATGGTCAAACGACAAGTCATTTGTTTCCTAAAAGTGAGTCAGGGATCATAAGAGACGGTTTTGGGTCCTTAATGAGTCATCATTTTCTTTCAAATATTGATTTGACCTTCATTCTATCATTCCCCTCAATGATGACGAGTTCGTAGTGCACCTAACTACTTTTTTACTTAAAGCACTACCAACTCAATGGTTGTTGTCAGCACAACTCATTATTTTTACATAGGGCATGCTACCAACTTAGGGGGAAAACTCTGTTTTGAAATTTGAAAAGCTTCTAAGGTAAAAAAGTATATCAAGAAGATTTTTAAGGTCTTCAAACCATCATCAAAGTGTTGAGGCCATCTTCCATAGTTACAACTCGCCATCAAAGGGAAATTTACTAAGGTTTTCAAGAAACAAGCAAAACCTTTTATCCTTAGAGTTGTATTTTGATTCTCTCTGTGCAAAATTGTTTATAGTAGGTGCTCATACATACGATGTCTCCAAGGAAAGACCCAATACCCAGGAAGAGGTCAGGATTCGTGGTTAGATTCAAGCCCACTGATACCACTTTGATTGAACAAAATCCTAACCATGTGGACTCCTTCAAGCACATGGGATGCTGGAGGTTCTGTGATAAACTCGAAGTACATCACCTGGAGGTTTCAATAGATTTTTTGCAAAATTACAAAAATGTCAAGACACAAGTTGGACCCTTGGAAATTCATTTGATAGTGGATTTGATTGCAGAGGTGACTGGAATCCCTAGGATAGGGCAATTATGGTTCAAAGTAAGAAAACTAGAAAAGGAGGGCTTGTGTGAAGATATGCTCAAGCCTGAGCATAGGGGAGATGATTTGGTGAAGGGTGTGCCAAGGAAGTGGCTGATAGAGGAATATGACAAGCTACTCTTCATCATTCATATATTATTTACTTGTGAAGGAAGATATAGCTGGGTTTTGCAATACCATTTCAAGCTTCTTCTCCATTTCACTGGTAAGAAGGAAATAAACTTACCTTATTTCCTTTTCATGAGCTTACAAAGGATGATTTAATTTGCACAACGAAAACTTGATAAGATTCAAAATTTCATTTTTCACCATGCCTTAATAAAGCTCATAGTCATCGAACAATTGAAGAAGGAAGGGAAGGATTGGTGCTCATGTTTGTATCAAACTACCAAATTGACTTGCCTCCTTCTCCTTCAAAACTCAAAACCCCCTAAGAAGAAGACTGCAACACCTCCCACTGCTCTCTATGCCCCATCATCTAAAATACCACAATCTTCTTCTCCTTATGGCCCCTCTTCTCCCTCACTTGAAGTAGCATAGCCTTCTGCTCCCATTGTTCCCTCTACATCTGAAACACCACACTCCCCTCAAGAATACATTCCTCAAGAACCTTTACCTGTCCAAGTATATAAAAGAACCAAAATAAAAGGAAAGGCTAAAGAGGTGGTTATTGAAGAGAAAATAGAGCCTCCTATGGAGCTCCCTCTCATGGAGATTGAAGATAATCCTCATACTATCCAAGCTAGAATTGATACACTATCCCTCAGAATCTCATCCAGGAGAAAGATTTTATTAGCAGAGGATTCTCATCCAATCACTGAAGTTGTAAATTCTAGATCTAGGTTATCAATATTTAAAGTCTTTCCTCTTGAAAATGAAGCACTGTAATCCATAGTTCAATTGAGTGAATCTCCACCAGAGTTAGCTCCAGAGATAGAGCAATGACCTAAAGAAAATTGGGCTAAATTATTCAAGGATGTAGATAGATAGCTCAAAGAAGTCCAGGAGAAGAATCAGAGGCTACATCAGGAAAATGTCACACTCAACAGCCAACTTTCAAGTCAAATAGATGAACTATCAGGGGATTGTAATTAGCTAAAGAGGAACATTAGGAAAAGCATGATTCAGAGGAAACAATTGGTTAACGTTTACAAACATAATCTCAGCCTGGGAGAAAACAACAAAAAGCGAGTTGAAGACTTATATTTGGCCAAGAATATGCTTAGCAAGAAGAATTTGGCTATCTTCTTAAAAGAAACTAATTCTTCTAGTTCTCCCAAGCATGGTGATTGATTCAGAGATTGTTTCAAGGTTCTGTGATTAATGGCTTCTGACCTATGATGAACTAAGATGTTTTGAATTCTAATGAAAGTATGAAAATTAATTTAAAGAAACATTTATGGATATATGGTTATTGATATGAATTCTGAGTAGTCACAATAAGGATAGAAAATGGCAGTAATATGTGTTTTGATGAGACAGGCTCTCAACTCTCAAGATAATTTTTCAATCAATTTTGAAGTTTTTGGGAAAAACTGGCATCTACAGGAGTTTGTAGCGCAGAATGTGTTTTCTCCATGCAGTGCACTACCAACTCGTTAACCTTTTGCGTGTAGTAGTTTTGGTCAAAGTTGACCCGATTTTCAACATTCAATGGATGACTCATTGCTCCAGGTGTCAGATAAATGTAATGAAAGACTTCTACAACTACGAGGTAGCTCATGTGGAGCTAAAGATATGGAATTCAGATGGAATACCTATCCCTTACAAATAAGATCTCATCCTACCTTTTTGCATCAGTTTTGATTTGATCTGATAGGTGTCATTCATATCCAACTTTTTAGGATCTTAGTCAAATTCGTAAAAGCTATTTAAGCCCATTGAGGCATCTTTGTAAAGGGTTCGAGATTGAAGACTTTTATACACTCTCTTGTTGTAAGACCTTGATATATATATTGGAATGATAAGTTTCTTTCATTGATATTGTTCAAACCTCTATTCATCTTTCTTATTCTGCACCTGTGAATTGAATGTTATGTTCATTTCCTGGTTTACTTAATGATTGATGATTGTTATCTTATCTCTACATTAGTAAACTAAGATAAAAAATATTATGTTGGTTATATTCGACCTTTCACATGTGTTTTCAATATATGTGATGTTGTTGACATAGTTAGCATTCTTCATCCACCTATGTTTTACAAACCCTCTGAATAATAACTTTTGAGAGCCTTATTTTGTCCGAGTATGTTCAAACTGTTATAAGTGAAGGAGTGAGTGTGTGATTTATTCATATTTGATCCAGTTTTCAATACATCATTAAGCATTTTGATTAAGTTATCAGGATGTCTTGATCTACAACCTAAAGAGACTCCTAGAGAGATAACACCAAGGGCCAACATGCCAGATCACAATGACTTGCCTTTGGAGGCCTAAAAGACTTCATGGATGAATTTACCTAGCCTCTATTACCCAAACAACTTGCCTAGGTGAGGCAAAATGCCGCTTTTGGAGGCTTGACATCACCTAGGGATAGGGTTTGGTGGTGATGGAGTTGTTGCTCATTGACACTTGGCATGATTTGACCAGAGAAGGCATGGAGAGAACTTGACACATGAAGAGGAGGCTTAATAAGCCCCAACGACTTCCACTTTCTTCTCGAACGACTTGGAAAAAGTGTCAAAACGTCCCCCTAGAGAGGTGATGTCTTACTTAGGGTTTCATTTTATGTGCAAAAGTGTGAATTACATATTATTATTTGTGTAAAGGGTTAAGATCAGGGTTTTTGACCCCTTATCTTATGTTTTACCATAACGTATGTAGACAAAATATGTTTTAGACATTTGTATAAATAAAGATCATTTGAATCTCATTTGATAACATAACTCTCCCATGTGGAGAAGGATACTTGGCTGAAATTTTCTCCCTACTCGGGAAAATTCATTATCTTTCTCTATTGTGATATGGTTTATCTCTTTTCTTATGGACGGAAGTGGTGCACTACTCTTGGAGGATATTTCTCTTTTCTTTGGTGATGAAATTGCTTGGTAAATAGGGTTTTGTCATGGCATTTGTTGGAATTGATAAGGAAAATATGCTCTTTGTTATGTTTCTTTCTTGTCCCATACTTGTTATTGGCTAGATCCTTGGAGGAGTATACATATTTACAACCTCCACCTATTTTTATCATTATTGTTTGTTGAAAAGTATATTGCAAAGGTTGCTAGGAGGAGTAAAAGGGTTTACACCCTCCTAGACTTTACCTTGTTAGGGTTGCTATCTCAAGGGAGTAAAAGGGATTACACCCCTTGAGATTTAGTAGTCCTATCCTAATACAAGAAGACTCCACAACCCATTTGGCAAGGCATTAATCTTTTATTGAATTAGAGAAATAAATTGCTTGCATCGAAATACATGATTTTACGAGATATTGAATTTGTTCAAAGTGGAATCAATTCTTTTCCTTAATTGCTTGATTGAACCACTAGGGAATTTTGATTGGTCAAGGAAACCTTGTTTCTTTTACAAATTTATGCTACAACCATTAGGCCTGCAACACACTCTCTTTTCAAGCTTAATTTCTCACTCTTTTGTTGTTGGAAATAGTTGGAAAGTTGTTATTGTTAATCTACTTGATGTTGGCTATTGTTGGGCAATTTTTTGGCTAGTTCCTTGGGGTAAAATTTGCTGATGTAGAAAATATTTGCTACAACCATTTAGCTTCTCTAAAAAACATCTGAAAAACATCTTTTTTGCATCCCTAATTCACCATCAAATCTTGTGCTAAGGAATTGGGAATTAGTATGTATGTTTAATGCTTCATTGCCAAATAAATAATTGATGATTTTAATGGTTATTTCTGCAGTAAGTAATTGATTTCATTGTTGATATATATTTTTGTTGACCGCTGCAAATAGGGACTGTTGAAACAAAACTTAAATTTTTCATTCCTAAAGTCTAGATTTTTATTTTTAAGATTTCAGCTTTCCTCAAAGAAAAATTTCATCATTTCTGAAATTCGCGATACCTTTTTATTTACTTTTGAATAAAGAACGGATAAAGGTTTACAAATATATAAATTTTCCAACACTTTTCAAAAAGTTATTTAAAAGGAACATAATTTTAAATTCGCGAGTTTTTCAGTCAAATGTTAAAGAAATCGAGATTCGAGGTTTGACGTAAACAAAATTTTAATGCAAATCAAATTGCGAAACCCCGATCCCCGATTTCCCGATGCTTTAAAAATTAATTAAAACATAAATTACTTAATTCTCAAATTAAAAGAGTTTAAAAGTTAAGATAATCACGTCGCGATATCGGGATTCACGGTTCAATAAGATGCATGTTTCTTGTCATCCTTTTTCCCGAAATCTCGATCACCAAAATCCCGACTCATAATTCACATTTGAAATTAACTATATCTGTTTTGGCATTAATTTTGATTAATGAGATTGATTAAGATAAGTTAAATCGTGTTTTAAAGAAACAGGTCATCGCCATTTCGCAATTCCATGAGAGCACGAACTCATGTCATCAGATTTCCCGAAATCCCGATTCCCGATTTTCCGATTAACGAAATCCCGAAAAGGTCTAATCTTGATTAATTAACATACTAAAAACATTTTAATTTAAATTAATACATCGCGATTTCGCAATTTTGGCGATCGTGTTTCTTCGATGAAATATTTCTTCGACATCAAGAGTGTCGAAACTCTGAAAACCAGGTTTTCAAATTTAACTCAAAATTAATGCTAATAATCCACTTTCTAAACAGTTTTAAAGTTAATCATTTTTTAGTGGTCATTAATGCATCGTGGTCAGATTAAGTATGTTTCTCATTTATTCAAAAATGACGAGAAATCCAAAGTACGCACATTAAATACATATCCCCGAAAATCTTTTCTGCATTATGAGCTTTTATTTTGTGACAGAGGTACGATTCTCACTATGAGTAAGATATATTCAAATTAAAAGTTCGAAACGTCTGTATTTTCATTCTAAAGTTGAGCTTACTCATCCACTCTCTGTGACAGGTTTTCAAATTTAACGCAGAGCTATGGCACCCAAAAAAGATCCGAAAAAAACCGAAGACCAGCAAGAAGGCGATATTATTTCTGATACTACTCCACTCGCCGTACACTCCGTCAAATCATGGACTGGAATTTCCGAAAAGCTGGAGGATGAGCTTAAATATGCAATCCCTGATTCGGAAAATCACCTTCGAGATATTGCCGAGTCTGAGCTTCATAAGGTTGCTGCGCGTCCGATACTTGTGTCATATACCGATATGATCGGCTGGGCTCTGGATAAAGTGGATATCCCAACAAGAAGCATTCTGAACGAGCAAGGAGCTGTCATCGGCTCATTCAGGCATGAGCACATTCAAGTAATGTATAAGATTTCGCCCAATTATAGACACACCTTTAATTCTGAGTTTTTAGCCGAGTTTCAAAGAAAAGAATGCATTGAAGCAGGCCAGACATACCCTGACATGATTAAAGGATGGGCCAGGGATGAAAATAAGTTTAGGGCTGATTTACATGGGATTTATGCCACAACTTCCTTAAACGAATATATGGTCTATGTAGCAATGATGTTGTGTAGACTTTTCAGGAGAAAGGATCCTTGTCACTTTCATGCAGACTGGACACCTTTCCTAGAGGAAGTTTCAGAAGGACGTAGCTTTAACTGGCATAAAATTTTGTCAGATAACCTCACATCAGAGGTTGTGAATTACAAAGCAGCCAAGTCAAAAGGACAACCATTCTCTTTTTATATGTCGGCATATATTATGGATGCCATTTTTTTTATGACTCCTTTCCCATTAATGAATTGGAGTTGGAATGTTTCTTGCCCAGAGCCTGTTCATAAATACCACTCAGCTCTCTGGGAAGAAAATGCAAAAGATGTTTTTTATGATGTTTGTCATTATGTAATTATCCCTCTTTACAAAATATTCTTTGGATGCGAACCCCCTCGCATTTCTGACGCAGTCATAGAAAGCCTCAAATCGGTTGCCGACTGGTTTATTGAAGAAAATTTTTCATATGTTAGGGTTTATGGTTGTTCCATTCCTCCTCACGCACTCCCGAAGTTTTTACTAGACAGATTGGTATGCCGAGAAGTGGCTCATCAGTTAGCCAAAGGTGGTATTGGGTTAGAATTAAAAGCCCTTAAGAAAAAAGAATGGCCATCTTTCCCCGTTCATATCGGGAAATTTACTTTATTAAACATAGGTCATTCTAAATCAGAGGCCGAGTCATTGGGGGAAGTTAAGCTAGTAGACATCGAGCACAGGAAACACGACCCTTACCAAATAATTAGTCGTCATTACATACTCTGTAATTTAAAAGCATATGAACATGAAGTTTCAATTTATGATGATACTTTCAAAGATGTTAAATCTTATGAGGAAGTGCAGAACAGAGTACAGGCCTTGCCACCTGACTCACAGGCTGAGTTTGTATCTTTTCAAAAACATAGGCGAAGCTGCCTGCCGAAGATTTTACAAGGTGAAATATCGACTTCATTGCCAGAACAGGAAAAAACCCCTCCAGGGTTTGAAACTGATACTCAGAATAAGTCAAGTGACAAAGATAAGTTGAAATATTCTAAAATATCTCCTCAAAACACAGAGGGATCTCAGACAAAAGAACCAGGGACAGAGAAAGGAAAAGGACTGGAAACAAGTCCAATAATTCTGGATGATATTCCAGAAAAGATTGGAGGAACTGTTTCAAAGGAACTTGGTAGCCCCATTACATCTTTAACTCCACTACAGTCTACTTTCGGAACCCCTCATGAAGGAGTTCTATACGTCAGTGATATGGAGCTGATTTCAAGAGATGAAATCCCCCCATCTGATTATTTTTTCAGCAAAAAGCGAAGAGCTATTTTGAAACAGGAAATTCATCATGTAGGAGAAAGATCGATTAAGAAGCATAGAGTTATTATTGATGGGAAGAAACTCAAGGATGGAGAATTCGCTACAGAGTTAGCAGGAACAATGGGTGCTATAGCATCAACTAATATATATTCTGTGGGAAATCTAACAACTATGCTCGAGCAGAAGGATCAAGAAATAATTCAGTTGCAAGACAGGTTAAAGGAAAATGAAAGAAATATTGGTTGGGGAATACATAAGGGTCTAGAACAAGCTAGACTCAAAGATATGCAAGAAATCCAAAAGTTGAATAAAAACTTGGATGAGGCAAAACACATGATACATGTCACTCAAGAATAGGTTCAAAAGCTGGGCGAAGAAAATAATTTTTTGCAAAATAAGATTATTTCAATTGCTAACCAGGTAATTGAAATCGAACATTTTAGGACGCAAGCATTAGAGATATATGCAAAAATAGAAGAGAAACAATAGAAAGTATTCTGTAATCTGGAAATAATCCAGAACTATTTTCAGGAATCAAATAGGTCCATGGAGTAGGTGTTCCAGAAAGAAAGAGAAGCAAAAGAAGCGAGGACTACTTTTCAGAAAGCAGTGACTTCTTCATTAAAAGATGAAATTGCAAAAAATCAGAAATTATCTGTTTCTGAACAAGTAAAAGGAGATATAATGATAAAAGTCTGGGAATCGAAATTGGCTGAATATAAAAGAATCACAAAAGAAATTAACGAAGACTGTAAAGGAATCTTTAATCTCTTTGAAAAAAATTCATTAAATATTGGGGCAGATGGTTGTTCTGGGTTATTAGGCGAAATCAACATTGGCAGGCATCAACTGAAGTCAAGAGAAGAGCTCGAAGAAAGGAAAGAAGAAATTTCAAATATTAAATTGGTCAACATTACAGAAATAAATAAGTGGATAGTAACTTCAAGTTTAAGGTTGAAAAATGTTGAATTCACAGAGAAAACGATAGAAAGTCAGTTGCCAGATTTACAGAGAAGATTTTTCTCTTTCAAAGGAAATGAGATACCTGAGGCTCCCAGGATCTTAGTAAAATTTTTGGGCAAATGTGTTCAATGCGTTGAAGCAGAGAAAGAAAGTTCGTCAACGCAAATTTAAAACTTTTAAAATGTTTTTATTTATTAGAATTTTGAAAGAAATTGTAAACGGTTGACATTATTTTATGTAACCGTAATATTAGGGAGTTGGTTAGTTACCAACAAGAAACTTTGATAGAAATGTATAAATATAGTTTCAAAGGACGGAACAAGGGCTTCAAAATTTTTGGAGATAGCCATTTTTTGTAAATTCAGTTTTGAGGTTCATCGGAATATAAATCGCAAACAAGATTCTGATTCCTGCAACTTTGTAACTATGTGTCTTCCCTTGTTTATCATGCTTTGTTAAATTTTCCTTTTTAAGTGTTTTTTCTAACAAGTAAATCAATTTGAATTTATATACATTGTTGTTTATTATTTCAGATTGGTTTGGATGTTGAACGTATTACAGTCTTTCCTCTGAAATTACTTTAGTAATTTTAAGACCTGTAAAACCTTCTGTTCCTTAATATTTAACTCTGTGAGAAATCTTGTTTTTCTTTCATCATCGTTAATTGAAATATAAGATTCTTTCTCGATAAAAGCCTTATATTTCCCTGTATTGTGTTTCGTTGCTTACAAATTTCAAAATTGTTACAAAACCAGGAAATGACCTTGAATGTGCTTTTACATTACTGTTATAGATTTTAAAACTGTTTTCATTGATATCATCTCTGGAAGTCTGAAGTAACCAATTGATTAAAAACCCATTTTATAAACCTTTTAAACTATATCATCCATGACTGTCCCTAATAGCAGACAACTTAACGTAGAACCGGCCCTTCAGGATCAAACCGACATTGCCCTAAGTTTATTTAATACTATTTTACAAAAAACGACCAATAGGGCTGAACTAGAACGATCATGGGCTGCTATTGAACGTGACATTAGCATCCAAGAGCAACAGGAAGCGAGACAGAGACAGTTGAGAAACTGAATCTGCTTTGATCTTTCTTTAATTCCTTAATTCCAAATCTTTTCTTTAAATCATTTTCGGATGCCTTGACGGTATGTTTTATAGCCTTAAAACATAAACTCGGGAACAACATCTTTTTGGTGCCGTTGCCGGGGAGCGAAGAAACAAATCATTTCCCTGGGAAGAACGACATTGACATTTTCTGTTGTTGATAGTGAACAAGAACATAAACTTTCTAAGGCTAAATTATCTTTCACTTGGCGACTCCACACTAAATAAACTGGCTAGTAGCCGTAAGAACACCAGAAAAAACCCGGATAGTAAACAGACCTCGCCAGTCTCTAATCCGGAAAAAAATTTAAAATCGCGAAAAATCAATTAAACAAATCCTTTTATCAACTTATTCTACAGATCAGCCTAATTTTACACAATCAAACTCATCGAAAACTTTTGAACGATCACTTTCACTTCCCCCCTCTTTTGATACTTTCTCTTTTCCAAAAGTTTCATCTCCAGTTTTCCGAGAATCTTCTCCACAAACTGTCCAAACTTCAGTCCCAAATCTAACCATGGCGGCACAAGGAGGTGCTGGAGCTGGAGGTGGTGCTCCTGGAGGTGGTCAGGTTCCACTTCCCAGGATTTTTGCCAAAGTGGCTGCTAGATATGCTCCCCTCGCTCTTCCTGTTCCTCTTCATGATCTCCCTGAGAACTATATGAAGATCCTCCCGAATTTTACAGGGGAGGGTGATTTGACTGCACAAGAACATATAAACTTTTTCAATCAATTTGCAGAAATACTGTAATAGAACATGAAGATGTTTATTCTAGATTACTTGTTCAAACTTTTGAGGGACAGGTGAGAACTTGGTTTCGATCCTTACCAGCTGGATCATTAAGATCCTATGAAGAGCTTGAGAGTGCATTCATCAGACAATGGGGTGAGAGGAAGGATCACCTCTACTATCTAACCGAATTCAGAGCCCTCAAAAATAAAAATTCTGAGTCAGTGCTGGAATTCACACAAAGATTTAATAAATTATACAATAAAATTCCAGCTGAAGTTAAACCTTCACAACCTGCACCCAAAGTGACTTTTACTGGTGCTTTTGATCCCGACTTTTCTTTACTATTGAGAGAGAGGAGATCATTAGATCTCTCTAAAATGCAAGATGATGCAGTTGAAATCGAATCCAATATGATGGCATCAGGGAAGCTTAAAGCAAAGACTGACACTGGAAATAAAGAAAATAAAAAATATAAAGAACAAGGTGGACCTTCAGGGTCAGGAAAATCTTCTGGAGATAAATTAGAGGAGATGG
>ML837645.1:0-15751 GCA_009831015.1 Picea engelmannii | reverse complement strand
CTAACCAATGCATTCTAGGCTTTCCTGGGTGATGTAACGATATGTTGTCATACATCAATACTATATCTCCTTCCTTGAACATTTTCTTCTTGATGTGTCTATCGTGCCAAGATTTGTCTCTTGCTTTCTGCACTTGTTGATGGAATTCTTCCAATATTCGGTCTTCCTCCATGGTCAATAATTGATTCAGTCTCTTTTGTACTGCGCCTCGTTCTATCATTTGTGTGATAGCTTCTATGTGCAAGCTGGGTACTAAAAATTCTAATGGCACTACTCCTTCTTGGCCATAAACCAGTTTAAATGGTGTGTGCCTTGTCAACTTTTTGCATGTAGTCCTATATGCCCATAATATTGTTGGTACTTTGAGGTCCCAGTCATCTCTATTGACGTTACAAATCTTTGTTAGTGTGTTCTCCAGAATTTTGTTGAAGGCTTCCACTGTGCTATTTGCCTATGGATGATACAGTGTGCTCTTCTGATGATGGACTTCAAACTCTTTAGTCATCACGTGGATGGTGTTGTTTATGAAGTGCATGCCTTGATCGCTCATCAAAACTCTTGGGCACCCGAATCGAGTGATTACTTGTTCAAAAAAAAGTGTGTTGTTTTTTCTACACTGTAATCTTTTACTGGTGTGGCTTCCGCCCATCTTGTTAGATATTTTGTCACAGTGATAATCTACCTAGCCCCTATTCTTTTTTTCAATGGGTTGATTGGTCCCACAAAGTCTATTTATCACTTTTCAAATGAATGTAATTTTACTTTTGGTTGTAATGGCATCTCGTCCCTTCTGTTGGGTTTTCCTACCCTTTGACAGACATCGCATCTTTGACAGTACTCCTTCGAATCTCTGTGAATCGTTGGCCACCATTGTCCTACACGCAATACCTTATGTGCGGTAGATTTACCTACATAATTCCCTCCTGCTATTCCCTCATGGGTGTTGGGCCCGTGATATGATTGATTTCATGACGTTAATTAGATCCTTTTTGCCTGAATATGTATATGCGTTTTCCTATTTTGAAGATTTTTTTGAAGAGATTTTGTGTCAAATCGTTATGATTCACACCAGGTATGCATAATTCATGTTTTGTGATGATTTTGAGTATAAATTAGCATGTTTTTATGATCCCAGGAAACTAATTCGTGTTTTTTGTGTCACAGGGAAAAATCACATCTTGTTTTTTCATCCGACACTCTGTCCAGTACTGCATCCGTCACTCAGTCTAGTACTCCATCCGACACTTCGTCCGACACTCTGTCCTGCACAAAAACCATGGTCAATTTGGTGGTTAGCATATTGGCGGCCAGTGATGGGAGAATCAAAGACATGGGTTCTGCTTGTGCTCGTGGCCTCCAACTACTGAGCTTCTGACAACTCGATTTGGGTTGTTATATTGGGCATTTATTGGCTCACTTAGTTTCTAGAAGCCATCGGCGGTTAAAATGCGTTTAATGTAATTTGTTTTTTTTAGAGGAGGTCGACCCCCCAGTGGTCGACCTCTCATCTTGTAAATCTATAAATACCACCTCAGTGGTCAGACAAATAGTTAAGGGAGAAAATAGACAGTTCAACTCTGTCTTGTTATTCTTCATACATTTTGCTAAAAACTGTGTAAAGACTGTGTTTTGGGTTTTAATGGTGAATTCGTGTTGTTGAATCTCGTGGTTCACCTTTGAAGAGTAGCCACGTCTTGGTGGGGGGGGCACTAGCAGTTTGGGTGAATATTTAGTTAATATGCTTATAGATTTGAGTAGTGTAATCATCATTTTGTATATTTCCTATACATGAGTTTTATTCTCTTTATTTTCTATATAAATTGTTGTTTATGATTTAATTGTCTTAGTTCAGTTTTGAGGGGGTTATTATGGAGGCTAGTGTTAATATGCAATGATCTTTTAGTTAATAGGAAATGAACTTGCAAGATATTAGCTACTAACCCTGTGTATAATTAGATGATAGCTAGATTTCCTTTATGCTGAAATAAAGTATAAAAACAGAGTTTCCAGTTTATGGTTTCTTTGGCAAGCTTCAGTGGATGGATAGTTGTTAGTTTTCTTATCTAATTTCTATTTAGTTTTTCTCATTTAATTGTTAGTTAGTTTGCTCATTTATTTCCTTGTCATATGCTGAAATAGGAATAGAATTTAATTTATGTTTCACAAGTATTTTCCATTTGCAATTTCATTTGTTAAAATAGAATTAGTCTAGTTTACTTTATGCACTTTCCTTTTTAGATCTAGGTTGCAATTTGAAGTTTGATTATTGAGTTTAGTTTCTAGTTATGAATCTAAGTAGTATGAATTTGCTTACATTAGCATAGGATGCAATTGAATTAAATAGAATAGTAGTTTTCTTGCTTTTATAGATTAGAGGATAGTTTCCTTGCTTTTGTAGATTAGAGAATAGTCTTCTTGCTTTGGTAGATTAAAGAATAGTTTGCTTACCATAGATTAAAGAGTAGTTGTTAATGTCTTTTATTTTCATAATGCTTTCAATTTAGTAGATTAAGATTTCCTTTTGTAAATTAGAAGTTATTGTGAAATTTAAATTAAGAATAGAGCTCACTTGCTTCTTAGCTTAATTAGTTTTTTATTGAGTAATCTTAATTAGTTTACTTCTTGTAGAAGTTATCATAGGTTAGATAGTTGTTTTCTTGCTTGTTTACTTGTTTTAATAGGGTAGTTGCTTGTCTATTTACTTGCTTTCATAGGATAGTTGCTTATTGAATTTGAGTAGGTTAATTAAAGTAGTTTGTTGTTGCTATTTCTTATTAGGTAGATAGTTTTCTTTTGCTTATTGTCATGATTAAGTTAGTTTGCTTTAAGTAGGGTTTTCATTTACCTTCTTAGAACTATCCATCGATCCTTTGTTCAAAGGTTACTTAGGGTAAATAGTTTAAGTTTTTTAGTAGGGTTTGATCATTAGTAGTCTTTGCTTGAGTATATTAGACCTTCAATATCTTGTTTCCTTAGTTAGACTATACTACTAGCCTTTCTACCTTGGCATATATATTGCTACAACTCTAAGTTTAATTACCCCAGGTTAACAATTTAATTGAGGGTTTTTAGTGTGTTTTTAGTGCATATAGAACACCCATCAGTGGGATTCTTCTAAGACTCTTGGTATTTAGTGCTCTAACATGTATCTTCGCAAGATTTTATCAGCGCCCATTTTATATAACTGTCTGGAAATCAGTTGATAGTCGGCAGCACAAACTACTAGGTTTTTCTTATGCACGGTGCTATAGTCTTGCAGCGCAGCACCTGTACTCAAGTATTGAATGATATCTGTGAAGTATTCACCAGTAATATATACTGAGAATAACTGTGCATATGGAAATTTGTCTTCTAAATTCGTAGGTTCTTCTCCATTTGTGACCCTCGACAGGTGGTCAAGTCCTGCATTCAATTTCCCTGTTTTAACTATTAATTCAAAGTCGAATTCTTGGAATAGTAGTAACCATCGATAGATTCTCCCCCCAAACATTGGCTTGTTGATGAGGTATTTTAGGGTTGAGTGATCTCTGAACATTTTAAAGTGATTTCCCAATAAGTAATGTCTGAATTTCTACAGTGCATAGACCATGGCTAGGCCTTCTCTTTCTGTTGTGTTATAGTTATGTTCTGAGTCTGATAAATTTATGTTTGCGAACATTATTGGGTGATCCAAGTCTCTTGTTCTTGGTTGTGCCAAGATAGCTCCTAGTGCTATCACTGATGCATTTACATGCACATGTGGAATGTATTTTCCCAATCTGGAAATACTAATATCGACGCGGTAACCATCTTTTCCTTCAAGGTATCCAGACCGTGTTGACACTCGTCACTCCACTGAAACTTCGTGTCCTTCCTTAACAGCTTTTCCATTGGTGTTGTGATCTGCGCATATCCTTTGATGAATTTCCTGTAATATCTTGTGTGTCCTAAAGTTGCTCTTAGCTAATGGACTATTTTTTGTGCTGGCAAGTTAACAATGATTGCGATCTTTGTCGGATATACTAATAAACCTTGTGTGCATACTATGCGGCCCAATAGTATCCCAAACAGTGATCCAAATATGCATTTATTTATATTCATTTATATCTGGCACTATCTGCATCTTTCTAACATCAGTCATAAAACTTCCACATGGTTTTTCAACAGGCTGTAGACTGTCCAATCATCCAGGTATACTTCAAGAAACTGATGGATGAATTCCTTAAATGCAACAATGACTACTCTGGAGAATATTGTTGGTGCATTCTTCATTCCAAATGGCATGACTGTGTACTGATAAGATGCCCATTATGTCGTAAACGTGGTCGTGTGTATGTCCTCCTGTGCTATCTTAATCTGATGGCATCCCGAGAATCCATCAGTGAATGAGTAAGCTTCATGTCCTCCCATGTTCTCTAACACTTCATCTGTGAACAATGTAGGGAATGGGTCGTGTAGGCATGCATCGTTCAACTTCCTCAAGTCGACACATATCCTGATCCCTCCTCCTTGTTTCTTGTCTTGTACTACCATTGTTCTTATCCATTTTGACTCCTCAACTCGTTCTATGATGTTGTCTTTGAGCATCCTGTCAATATCATCTTTAAATTTATGTTTATATATGGGGTTCAGTCTGTAGGGTCGTTGTCTAATAGGTCTCACTTCAGGTCTGAGTGGTATCTTCATTTCTCCCAATTCTCCAACTATACCCTTCATCTCTGTGAATGTTGTGGGAAATAGGTCATTATATTCGTGTAGCAACTCTGTGATACTTTCTACTATTTGCTCATTCCATTAATATCCAATGCTGGCCATTTTGGGTTGCTCATTTGTCTCGATGTTAACTTTCTTCACCTTTATTGGCGCGGAAATGACTTCCAATTCGATGGTTGGGCCCTCCACATCTCTTTCTCCTTCTACTTCTTCGATCTGAATATCGTGTGGATCGTCTTCGTCTTGTGCTTCCTCCTATACATGGGTAACATGATAACAATTCCTTGACTGTCTGTTTATTTTGTTGTTTCTCTTCTGTGATAAATTCTATTTCTGGTTCTTTGAGGAATATTACTCCTCTGATCCATTTAAGGGTTGCATCTATGTTTGGGTTCTCATGCTCGAATGAGAAAGTGACTGTGAATTTTTTTTGCAATGTCATCCATGTCATAGTTCCTTTGTGCAATTCCTGATCTATATACCAATTCACTAGTATGCCCTCGAGAGTATGTATGAAGTGATGAGGCCATTCCTCTAGTGGTGTCATTTTCCACAAACGTTATACACACATCCAAGTGTTTCGTTGGTGCTCTGTGTCCTTCATATTTCTATTGTTTATTGTTTTTTTGTTCTGCGCTGAACCTTATGCACAGTAATCGCTTACATTGGTACCAGTATGTGATTGTCTCTTTGTGTGCACTCCACCATCTTATCGATGTGGCCTTTAGTGCTAAGTCAAGGACCAACAGTCTCTAGTTATCTAACACTACGTCTTTGTATTGTGTCAAGATTGTTTCCAAATTATTTATTCCGTGGAAGTTGGGTGGTTCTCTAATTTCTATGCCTATCCATCTTACTGCGTGGTCTATTCTTGCACATCTTCACGTGATTACTTCGTGTAGCCTCTGCTGCTAGTTATCTAAACCGATGTTTGAGTCTGTTGCGCATGAAGTAATTATCCGCTAACTGAGTATCCCATTTTCAATTGGCTTTACGTAATCCTCATCGTGTGCAGTTGTTATGTACAACTGGCCAATTTACTCAAATTCTAGGCAAGTAGGTTCTACAAACCTCACCCCTTCTAATGGGTCTAATGGCGCGATGACCCTATATTCTCCAGACTCAAATGTCATTTCCTGGTCTTCAAATTGATTATGTCTTGGTTATCAAACGCCCAATCCATGCCAAGCAATGTCGGGTGAGGTGTTGTGTCGTCCACTATTTCAATGACTTTGAAATCTACTTTAGTGCGCATTCCATGAAGATCTATTGTCACTCCTTTCAGTCTACTTATTGGTAGGAATTTGTGTTGGTTTGCTAGTTTCAATTGAATAGGTGAGTATCCTAATATGGGCTCTCCCATGCATTCCCATGTCTTCTTTGGTAATACATTCACTTCAGATCCTAGATCCAGTATAATGTCTTCCATATTGAAATCCCCAATGTTAGCATTCGATATAAATTCTCTAATTGTTCTTCTTTTTGTGTGTAGGTGATTAACTATTTTAGGTTCTAGCTTTCCTTCCGTCTTGCTACTACACTTTTCTAGGATGTTTTGCAATATTTTCACAGATGATGGATCACTTAATAATTTTACACATGATTGCAAAAATCTTTTGATTGTACTTACTTTTCCCGTGGGCTGCATTTTGTTGGTATGATCCAATGATGGAGGCATCTCATATTCTGGTGCTTCCTTGTGTGGTTGCATAGTGGAAGTTGATGTTCTGTCCTCCTTCTGAAATTATTGTCTAGACTCCTTAAAGGTCTCCTTTTCCTTTTGTGCATCGAACTGATTTATTGGTTCAATGTTCTTCTTTACCCATTGGTTTTGTGTTGGTTCCTGTCGAATTGCATCAGTGCATGTTTTATCTCCTCCACGGGTAACTATGTTGATATTTCATTCTTCATCCCTTGCTTTGGCTGAAATCCACTGAACATTTTGATTGTTTTGGTTCCTATTTTCTTGAATCTTCACTAGTAGTGTCAAACATTTCTCTGTATCGTGGTCCGATGCCTAACAATACATACAAGTTTCCGGTGGAAGTGGACATTCCCTTGCATCATGTCCCAGTTGCTGACAATTGTGACATGTGACTGGTCCTCTACCTCATCTGAAACCTCCTCTGGCTCGTCCTCCTCCTTAGTATCCTTCTCGATCACCTCTCGGCGCATTATTCTGAGGGGCCTGATTATACTGTGTGGTATTGTACTGAGGTTGTGTCGGGTTGTACTGCATCTGTGCGTTATTGTATGGTTGTTGCGCAGTATTATATTGTTGTTGTGTAGTGTTGCATGGAGTTTGGGCTTGATTGAACTGTGGCATTGCTTGCCTAGTCATGATTTTGGCATGTACCCTATATGCATATGATGTCCTTTCTCGCATTAGCTCCATAAATCTGCAATATTTATCGGTGTGGCCCACTGACTTGCAAAAGGTGCAATATGAAATCTTTGGAACTGTCTAGTATTTCTGCATCATCGTGCAGTGATAAGGGTCGTGGCCTGGTTTCTTGCATATTTCGCACCATAGTACTCCCGTTGGTAATGGATTTGTCATTCCTGCTACCATATACTACGTGAACGTTAGACATTCATTCTTGTGGTGTCCTTCTGTCCTACATGTGGTACACCAAATGACTTCTCGTTTTCCCTTGTTCTTATTTTGGTTCAACTAAAACATTAGATTCTTCAAATCCTCCTTCAATTATTCGATAGTTGGGTGCATCTGTTGATATTGGTTCTCTTCCAGTTGCAAGGTTGCCTGCAAAGCCTTTGCCTGCGTCTGAAATTTTTGTTGCCGTAAAGGGTATTTTAAGTGTGGGAGTAGTGAGTTGACAAACAAGTGTCAATGTTGCATATCGGTCATAAGGTATTTTAACTTTCCCTTCAATTTCTTGAATCTTTGATCAATATCCCATATAGACTCTCCTCGTTTCTATATTATTTTGATCATCTCATTCATGTATTGATTCTCTAAACTCGTCTTCTAGAACTCATTAATCAGTAACTTCTTAATGTCTTCCAGTGTCTTCGTCATCCCAGGGGTACTGTTTGTGTCTACACTCATGTACCAGTCTAGTGCACGGTCTCATAGCGTAATAGCTAGCTGCACAAGTTTGGTATCTTCATCAGTGATTTGTTTTGCTTCCCAGATCTTTGCACAAATGAACAAGTTCTTCTCAGGGTCTTATGTTGCTTCTCTCTGAAATTCTGGTAACCTGATGGTAGGATCGTGTCCTGCCATTCTGAATATTGAACTACTACCTCCTCCGCGCGGTGTAGATACTTGACTAGTGATGCCTGGATTGGCTCCTCTAGTTGTTGCTCCTTGTGTAGATGTACTTCTTGCTGTCGGACTTCCTCCGAACTTCAGTTGTTTAAACGGTGGTGTTCTCTTTGGTGTATTAGTCGCACATGGGTTTATGGGTTCCACACTGAAATTAATATGGATAGGATAGTTTCCTTCGCCTCTCGTTTTCCTCTAATATGTTGTGTGCAGGATTTCCCCAATCTTCTCCGTAGCCCAGAGATCCTCTACCTCTTCCTTGTCACTCGCCAAGCCTTCCCTTGCAACTATAGATCTCATTTTGGTAATCACCTTGTATTGGTAGGGTTCTCCACTACGCATCTTTCCTATTGATGCCAAGATCCACTTGATCTGGTCATCGTCCATCATGATCAGGTCAAAGGGTTCCTCCTCCTTATTTCCTTTATCCTTCCCTCCTTCCATTTATCCTCACTCTGTCAATGCTTCCCCCCTTCCCCCATGCATGCAGGAAAGTTTAGTTGTCTAATTCCATTATCATTACCCCTTTGTTATACAACAATATCTTAATGGAAGTATACAGTGATTGAATGTACCTTCCTCAAGGACCGCATAGAAATTCTTGCTCCATTGCACTGTATGACTTCGATGTGTCCACTGCAAACTCTTTTATGAAGCCTTCCACATTACTTTCAAGCCAAAATTCCACTGCGCGGGTGAATTTGTTGTTCACATGTTGTAACTACTCAATCTGTACTGGGGTCCACTCTAACTGTGGAATCTAGTTCTTCACATGGTTATCCTTCAACCTTAGTATCCACTCCTGCAATAGATGCATAAAATCATAGAAAAAGACTTTGTGCAAATCAATAAACACGTATTTGTCCAGATATTTGCATGTGATTCTAGGGTTTCTATTGTCTTTCTGTGCAAAGTATAGCTATTTGGTTCTCTACCAAGTTCTAATTTCTTCTTTTGTGGGGTTCCACGGTCTCAACATCCCCTTCTAATGGTTCATTTCTCTCTTCTTTTCTTTGCTTGTTTCATGCTCCTCCTATCTCATCTACTTAATCCTCCTATGTTCCTTCCAATGACAAAATAACATTTGTTGGTTAATAATTACTAGTTCTACTCTATCATCTGATTTATTGACCCAGGGTTCATGTCTTTCGAGTTTCCAACAAAAGCCTCTAAAACTATCATCCTTCTTGGTAAACCAGAAGGCAATGCAGCACGCAGAATGCGTCGCACAGTCTCACCCGAGATAGATTTAATGGGTGGTTGTAAGACTCATGTGTTTACAGCCTAGGATTGAGAACAAGATATGGGATCTATATTCTGGACCATTTATTATAACTTGTGATTGCAACCTACTGTTATTCACGACTTTTTCCCTCAATATCGCAATAGTATTTAAACAAGCAATGTAACAACTCATTCATTCATTAAGAATACCAAATAACTACTGAAAAGATGGTAAAGATATGCATGCATTTATCCCATTACACAGATGTTACCATGGTTCACCCCCTCATGAGCTACGTCCACAAAGATTTGTCTCTTGGCTCTTTTATTATGGTAGTTCTGCATATCCGGCGTGACATGCTTACAATTATCCTCAGATGGGTAAGATCTATATGAGGCAAACTAGATCGCACCAGGCTCTTCATCCTGCGATCTAATCCTCAAATCTCCCTTCTCTCCTCTCCTCTAGCTCAACAACTTACAAAATAGTACATAAGAACATTACAATTTGCATTAACTCGTGCATATCTATGGTGATAAAAAATATGAACAATGAAAAAAGCCAACTTATGATACCTACGTATCAGAACCCTCTATAATACCTCAGTATCGGTATTTATACATCTTTGGCTCTTCAACCATTACAATACATTACCAAAACTCTAACCCTACCGAAGTTAGGTCTTCCTCTCATGTGTGTGTGTTGCTCCTCCTTCCAGTTGTCTCTCTCCTTGTGCACGCTTTCTTGCATGCGCGCGTGTTGTGTTTCCTTCCAGTTGTTACTTTTGTTTCTGTAGGCTTTATTTCCCCACGATCGTCCTTCTTTCCACTTCGGCCTGCTGCCAACAGTGGGGAATTTCAGCGAAGTATCCTTGTCCACATGGTAGATTTGTGTTATAAAATGAGATTCAAATGATTTATATTTATACAAATGTCTAAAACATAGTTTGTCGACATAAGTTAGGGTAAAACATAAGATAAGGGGTCAACAACCCTTATCTTACCCCTTTACACAAATAATAATATTTAATTCACACTTTTGCACATAAAATGAAACCCTAAGTAAGATGTCATCCCTCTAGGGGGACGTTTTGACACCTTTTCCAAGTCATTGGAAAATAAAGTGGAGGTCGTTGGGGCTTCTTGAACCTCCTCGTCATGTGATAAGGTCTCTCCATGCCTCGTCCATTAAAATCATGCCAAGTGTCAATGAGAAACAACTCCATCACCACCAAACTTTATCCCTAAGTGACGTCAAGCCTCCAAAAGTGACATTTTACCTCTCCTAGGAAATTCGTTTGAGTAATAGGGGCTAGGTAAGTCCATACATGATGTATTCTAGGCCTCCATAGGGAATTCATAATGATTTGGCATGTGGTCCCTTTGCATCCAACATGTGGGCTTGTTCCTCCAAAATTGTCCACCAAACAAGGTCCTGTAAAAAAATGGGTACGCCCTCCAAGGATCTCAAGTAAAAATATCATGGCAAGTGACAAACATGTCTAATAAACAAGGCACCTAAAAATGTGCATCAAAACTACCTCATCAAATTAAACAAGTTCTCAAAGACCCTATACAATTGACCAAGTTTAGGTATGGGAGGGGTGTCATAAAAGTCTTATTGGGTAGACCAAAACCCTCAAGTAGGGGATGCTCCCAAGGATGCCCTTCAAGGTCATGTATTGGATGATGAGGTAGATAGGGGTTTATACTTCATAGGTCAATGAGTTTCATGAGATACAAGGGCTCGTATTATATCACTTATGGGTGCCTTTGTAGGGGGTGTGTTTCTCCTTTGTCTTCAATGCAATCTTTTTCCAATCCCATTTATTGCCATTTATTAATTAATAATTGATCCAAACATGTGTGCACTCCCAACTGTGAATCTATTATCTTGGGGGGAAATAACACGGTGTCACTTGAAAGAAGTGGTCCACAAAGTTCCATAGGGATAACCATCAAAGTGTTATAGCACACTAGTGTTAGTCTTTTATTCAAGCAAGATATTTATTATGTGTTTGATTTTTTGCAAACCTTCAATCATTTTAAGAGTAGTAGTCCATCGTTCTCAAGACCTATATGGGAAAGAATCTAGAAGGGCTATATTTTAAACTTTTAGCTTTTTCCGGCCACCATCCCCTTGGGCCTTCAGCCCCTTCTTCCCATGAAATGAGGTACATGCCCTTCTTGGGTCACTAAAGTCAAACGGCCTAAAAGGGGACAATTTGATGGGAATGCAATGAGCAGAAAGTGAGAAGTATGGTTGAGAATGGTACAATAACCCCTCAAGGGACCCCCAGTTGCACCCCTTCCCCAAAATTCAACCACTTACTAGGAAATCGATGACACTCACCAAGATGAAATAGGGTCAAATGCATAATGTCCAAGTATGCATTCTATAATAAAAATCATCTTCAATACAACATGCTTAAATGCCTCAAATATTAGGGTGATTACCTACCATAATACTTGACTTGTACCACATTGACCAAGACCCATGTGCCTTCTAGAAGCTAGTTGGTGTGGTGGATGCCCTAACGATGGATCCAAACTGTGGTGGTAGAGTGGGTTTGCATATGTGAAAGTGGACACTTCTAGTCATGTGGTCTCTCGACACTCCATGTTTGCAACCTAAGGGCATCGAGACATCATCTCCTTAGTTATCCCACAAAATGGGGATAACATCTGGATCCTACTTGGGGACATGTGCTCGTCATAGAGTGCATGAGAACCATAACATATTCTGGTAGACTTGTTCCTACATTGGAACAAAAAAATGTAAAATATAGGGTGGTTCTATCACCCTTCATCCATATACATGAAAACCAAAAATAAAAGTAATCTAGAAAATAAAATTTTATCATTTTTTCAAAAATTTCTAAATTAAGCATGAAATCAATACGCAATTAGAGAAAAATGAAATATGAAATGCATCTAAACTAACATGAGAAATTAATATGCAAATGAAAGGAAATCAAGATGACCTACCTACTTACCTAGGGCCTTGGGGCCATGAATATCAAGCGATAGGTGATGTCAGGTGAAGTCATACAACCAGTGCAACGAGTTGATCATCTCGTCAAAGTATCTCCCCCTGTGCTTAATTATGTAAAACAAAAAAGATAATTCAAGCATGTAATGATCATGAGCATAAATAGATATATAATAAATTGTGAAATAAAATGAAGATAGATGAGTGGGAAGGAGGAAGTCGTGATGGAAAGAGAAATCATCAGCTCGGTCATGTTGCTTGAAGGTGTAACCACAAGTGTGATCAATCCATCTTTGAAGAGGGCTACCATGTGTAGATTATGGATCATATTCGTCTCTGTTAGTATGATCACTGCTTCCTGAAGACTGAGAAGATATGAGATATCCCCAAAAGACCTCATGATTTCCCTGAGAATAACGAATGAGGTAAGGGATAGGCTCAGGTCTAGAGAAACAAAAATGTGGCCTCTACATCTGTGAATCCCTATAGAAATTCCCAATATGGAAATGATTTTTCTTTGTAGAGTGAGCCTTTAATCACTCTGATATGTCCACGTCCTGGTATTCTTCCAAAATCAAGGATGAAGGTGGTTGAGATTCCTCATACAACAAGTCTGTGTCCCCAAAAATATATGCATCACAAGTCCCAAGTGATAACCAAAAATTGTCCAGAAAATGTTGTGAACGATCATCCTCGAATAGAATTTTAATCATGTCATCATCAGGTTTCCAATCATATGAATCATACACACGTGAAAAATAGTCCTTTGAAGATGACAACTCAAACCCCTTTCCTTAAGAGTTACCCTCAATGTCGTAAATGGGGTCTCTATAAAAATTGAGACGACCAAAATCTCACTTGCGTCTACATGTTTGTATGAAAGTTTCTATATTCTCATCAACCATATCCAAATATTCTTTCATAATATAAATAGCATGACTAAAAATGACCATCTCTTTGTCTTCGTGTGCAGGAAGAGCAGAGGTTGGGGAAGCTTCAATGGGATCTTCAAACTCTTCATCACTGAGGTTGGTTGCTTCTTCAAATTTATGAATAGGAGGAGAGCACGACTAGACAACCTCAACTTCATCAGGAGGGAGCAAAGATAATGATGCCTCAACATGTTGCGCTTCATCAAGATTATATTTTCTCTTCATGGTCATGCTCTTACATCGCCTCTTCATCAAACGAGGCTTGATCCTTAATGTAGCGTTCTTTGTTTTCCTTTTTCAAAAGGATTTGTTTCATCCAAGGGATCCTCTAATACTTATTTACTTCCACAGTTATGCAAAAGAGTAAGATATTTAAAATGGTCACAACTCATAGAGGCATGGATGTCTTCATCAAGTCAAAGGGCATATACAATCACTTCATCATTATCAAATGTCTCGTTTAGATCTTCAACATGAAAATCTTCATCTTCAACTTTCTATTCTTCATTTGTTGTCTCGTCATCCATGAGAAAATCTTATCTTCATAGAGTGTCTTCAATCTCATGGAAAAAATCTTGCAAATCTTGAGTGACGGTTTACGATGCCTAAGAAATTCCTCAACAAGCTTTGTAGAAGACTGGATACTATTTTTTGGATCACATGAGTGTGCAAGAAAATTCCTTTGAATTGTTTCCAGAGAAAATACAAAAAATTTCATTAGTACATATTCATGCAATACATTTAGAATTGAGGCATACTTCATATAGTTGACGGCATGGGTGACTGCTAGAGTTGGATCACCATTGAACTTTGGGAAATTTTCCCTCCATTCTATTGGGAAATGATTTGGATATCTAAGGATATTCTAAACATCAATGGAAGGGTACACCTTATGGAATTCCCATGGTAAGTCCTATGAGGCCATGGTTCCATTCCTTAAATTAATACCTCAATGGAGTTTCCAAATGAGGTCAAGTCTCATCAAAGGATGGGAAAGGGGAAGCAATAAAAGGTGGGTTATTCGAAGGTGGAGTCATCATATGAGCCTTAAGAAGATATTATCAAGGGTGGAAGGGGAACGTCCTTTAAGTGGAATCGCTTGGAAATCTAGGCGAAAGCTTTGTGATAGTTTTCTAAAGCGTCATTAGGGTTCGAAAGAGGATTCAAAATCCTCCCTGACAACAATGCCAAAATTTTATTGCACAAGTTGTAGGTTGGGCAAAGCCCGAACCAAACCACAATATGGAGACAACTAAGAGAACACCTACCCATTGTCAACTCAGATAGGTATTCTTGTCACTTTAGAGATGAAGTGATCACCTCAAGGGGGAAATCCTGGGTGAACCTAGAGGGAAATGACATGGAAAATGATACTTATGAATGGATTCCCCTATATGTCAACTTGTTAGATGGAAAGAGGGTCGGAAACGAGCTTTGGTAGTAGTCAATGGTTACCAAGTCTTTGAGTACCTAAAAAGAGTGTTTAGACCTGTCTGATACATAAGAAAAATCAATTGTACGAGTTATATGTTAGGTGCACAAGCAAGTTAAGATTGTTGTCCCTGTTGTTCCTGAGTTTATGTTTTAAGGCTATAAAACATACCGTCAAGGCATCCGAAAATGATTTAAAGAAAATATTTGGAATTAAGGAATTAAAGAAAGGTCAGAGCAGATTCAGTTTCTCAACTGTCTCTATCTCTCTTCATGTTGCTCTTGGATGCTAATGTCACGTTCAATAGCAGCCCATGATCGTTCTAGTTCATCCCTATTGGTCGATGTTTGTAAAATAGTATTAAATAAACTTAGGGCAATGTCGGTTTGATCCTAAAGGCCCGGTTCTACGTTAGGTTGTCTTCTATTAGGGACAGTCATGGATGATATAGTTTAAAAGGTTTATAAAATGGGTTTTTAATCAATTGGTTACTTCAGACTTCCAAAGATGATATCAATGAAAACACTTTTAAAATCTATAACAGTAATGTAAAAGCACATTCAAGGTCGTTTCCTGGTTTTGTAACAATTTTGAAATTTGTAAGCAACGAAACACAATACAGGGAAATATAAGGCTTTTATCGAGAAATAATCTTATATTTCAATTAAAAATGATGAAAGAAAAACAAGATTTCTAACAGAGTTAAATATTAAGGAACAGAAGGTTTTACAAGTCTTAAAATTACTAAAGTAATTTCAGAGGAAAGACTGTAATACGTTCAACATCCAAACCAATCTGAAATAATAAACAACAATGTATATAAATTCAAATTGATTTACTTGTTAGAAAAAAACACTTTAAAAGGAAAATTTAACAAAGCATGATAAACAAGGGAAGACACATAGTTACAAAGTTGCAGGATCCAGAATCTTGTTTGTGATTTATATTCCGATGAACCTCAAAACTGAATTTACAAAAAATGGCTATCTCCAAAATTTTTAAAGCCCTTGTTCCGTCTTTTGAAACTATATTTATACATTTCTATCAAAGTTTCTTGTTGGTAACTAACCAACTCCCTAATATTACAGTTACATAAAATAATGTCAACCGTTTACAATTTCTTTCAAAATTCTAATAAATAAAAACATTTTAAAAGTTTTAAATTTGCGTTGACGAACTTTCTTTCTCTG
>ML837644.1:25048-36633 GCA_009831015.1 Picea engelmannii | reverse complement strand
GGTTTTCATAGAAGACCTTAGAGCGGCCAACGGAGCCGTTAAACTTGTCAGGGTGGTCCATTCCAAACGGCTTGGGTTATTTAGACAACCTCGGACCGGTTCCACTCTCCCAGTTGACGGACGGTCAATTTCGCCCGTCAACAGGATTTCATCTAGACCATTCATTAAAAGGAACACGTGTCGACATGATAACTTGTTTGAGAATTCAGCGTTTGGGAGAAATAGAGTGTGTTGATGCACAAACTCTTAAAGTCCCAAAGTCGGGTGTTCATCTAGACCGTTCATCAAAAGGAACATGTGTCAACAGGTTAGCTTGTTTGGGAATTCGTAGTTTGGAAGAAATGGAGTGTGCTGATGCACAAACTCCTAAATTCCCGAAGTTCGGAGTTCATCTGAACTGTTCATCAAAAGGAACACGTGTTGGTAGGTTATCTTGTTCGTAAATTCGTCGTTCAAGAGAAATGGAGTGTGTTGATGCGCAAACTCCTGAAGTCCCAAAATCTAGATTTAATCCAAACCATTCATCAAAATGAGACACGTGTCAGAAGATCAACTTGTTCGGAGGTTCGACGTTCGAGATAATTGGAGTGTGCAAGTGTGAAATCTTTCGAATCACGAAGTCCCAAAGAAAAAGAGAATAAGTGGCGTGGCATGATGACATCACCTATGGTAATGTGGACATTCCTAGACATGACACATGCCACCACCTTAAGTTTTGACAGTTATACTACATGGACGCCGGAAGGTAAGACAATTCAAAGGTTTGGCATTCAGGAGAATTGGAGTGTGCAAGTGTGAAATATTCCGAAGCCCGAAGTCCTGAAGTGACATGGCCTACAAATGTCACCAGGGATGACGTGGACATATGGGATGTATGCCACATTTCAGTGAGTTAATAACCGTTTGAAGATTGAAATTCCTAGTTGGAATGTGACACGTGTCACTCGTCTGGCTGGGCCACGTATTCGCTTCTAGTATTTCTCCACGTGGAACTCCTCTCAAGAATGGATGGTGGGGCCCTTGATGGTCACAATGGACACGTGGCACTAGATCCTAAAGTCTGGAGACTTGAAACTCCATAATGAATGGTTCATTATTGAGGGGGAGGAAGAAGCCCCCAAAGTCCTGAAGCGCTGAAGTAGCGTGATGTGATGATGTTACTAGGGGTGACGTGGAAGTATTTGGAGATTCGCGGTTCAGGAGTTTTTAGGTGTGCAGATGTGAAATACTCTGAAGTCCCAGAGCCTCAAATATATGAAGTCCTAAAGCCTCGAATCTCCAAATTTCCAAATCCCTGAAGCCTAGAGTTCTATAATAGATCTCAGTCGGATGCTGGGAAGCCGTGGACCGTCGATCTACCATTCTTCGTGAGTTCTCCAAATTCGTCGCTCCAGGGAACTAGAGGTTTGGAGTTGAAAAGTCCCGAAGCCAAAATTTCTAGAGACCAAGGTCCTAAAGCTACAGATAAGAGCCTATTGGTCTAGCTCTTGGTCACAACCTATGGTCACATGAGATTGGGTGCCAAAGAAAGAGGGCTAGTGCCCATAAATTATTTTTAAGAACAGAGAATGGCTTAGAGATAGAGCCTGTGGGGTTCATGATTGAACATAACTACATCAAAAGAAGTAAATAAGGTATGCAAACCTGAAGAGAGGATCCAAAAAGGATCCAAGAGCCAATTCGACTGTGTGAAATAAAAACAGATGTACAAAGATCACCTTCCATAAAGTACCATTGTGAAACAAATTATAAATTTCTTCTCAGGATTTTGAATTGAGCAAGGAGACAATCGTTGGAAAGGTCTTGGAAAGAGTATTCCAGGTATTCAACCATCTTCTATACATGATAATGCATGAACCATAAGTTCATATGTATATGGAAATAATGGGAATAAGGAAGGAATGTTTTATGAAATATAAAAGAGTTTGGAGATAAGATGTGACATCTCCAAGGATTAGTCTCGTAGTCAGAGATAGCACCTCCATTATTGCTATCAGAATGTGAAATGGAAGCATGGCATGAAGGTAATCAAACATGGAATGAAAGAATTTGAATATTCATGTTAGGTTGAAATCATATGCGTCAAGATAGGAGAAAGTAATAATTCATCCAGATAATACAAGTGTTTATAGGACCAGTCATGGAAAGGCTAAATCAAATTGCTTCAAGAAAGAAGTTGGTGTTAACTAACGAAGGTTACTCAGAGAACATGACTGGAAATATAATTCACTCATGCATGAGTTGGATAAGAGGAATCCAAATATTAATGGAATGCAAAAAATTAATATCAACATAATATGTGGTTGCAAGTATGCAAGGTACACACGGAAGGACTCCTGGATGGAGTCAAATACATAAACATCCTAAGATAATGGAAGAAGAATTCATGGGGTATATATCAATTCAAGAATAATTTAAAAGTGAAATGATTTCTAAAGAGAAAAAAAAAGTAACCAGGAAGAAGAAAATGGTTCTATGCATGGGTTTGAATACAGAAGAGATGGTTCCTGACAAGAATCCATCTTAAGTGACATAGAGCCATGAATGGAAACCAAGAGGTTGTAGGTATCACTTGAATATATGATGGTAAGGTCAAATAATCACTTTCAGTTAATTCCATGCAGATAGCAAAGGAGGCATATGTGCATCCTTATAGTATGCTAGATATTAGCTAGTCAAGTCAAGTTTGAGGCTAGTTGGCAAAGAGAAGATAAGAGTACAAGAAAACCTCAAGTACTAAAGTATTCAGTCAGGAAAGGGCTAAAGGAGTTCAGTTCCAAAGAGTAAATGGATATTGAAGATCCAAAGTCTATAAGACAACATGTTTGGAATTATAATTCATCCAAATATGAGTTAGGATAGGAGGATCCAAGGAATAAATTAAAGTTGAAGGTTAATATCAGCTGGGTATTGGTTGTAAATGCAAAGGCGGCCAAAAGTGATTTAGCTGGAAATGCAAAGGTCATCCAAGGGTGAATGGCTAGAAAGTGCCCATGACAGAAATAATGATGTACAATGACTACAATGAGAGCACAAGAAGATTCAAGAATTCAGGAAGAATTAAAGACTTCTGGGATCAACAAGGAAATGTTTTATAGGGAGAAAGAAATTGTTGCAATTTCTGTGGCAGAAAGTATGTTATCGCTTGTTCATTCATCTAAAGAAAAAAAATTCTTGAATGTTTGCAAAGTGTTGTTGATGATGTTACTGCATATGGAAGGAAGCAACATAAAGCTAAAGTGTTGGTTATAATCCTGATAAAAGACGCATGAAAGTTTCTAGTGTCAGCTAATCAGGTAACATCAAATTAGTTTAATGGAATCTATGCAGGTAAGTATTCTCTTTTGAAATTATGTTACATAATTGCCAAAGGGAAATTCAGGTAAGAATTTTCCCCAATTGAATTTTTTATGATACACATGATGGTATTATTTGAATGTATTAACATGAATAAGATACCACTAGATGTGGTAAAGGCTAGAGGCCTGTCATAGTTATCAAATATTTTTATCTTTTGAATGCACACATTGACATACTATAATGTCATGTTAATTAGGTTATGGGGTAATAACCAAAGAAATACAAGATAAGAACTTGTTATAGGAATGAATGCAAGTAAATCTATTCATGCATGAGACCAGAACATGGTTGGATATGGAAAAGTATGGATATGGAAAGGTTACAAACCACACAGGTACCAAAAGATTCCTACCTTTAAATAAAACTTGGATTGCAACCTTTTTTCTAACACTAATGAACACCACATAATCATATTCTTGGTGTAGTGTTTGGGTCGAAAAGGAAGGAATCCAATTAATTGGGAAGACAATAGGAAGTGTGTGGGGAATGTGTCAGGACATTGGCCAGAATTCCAACTTATGGATGGTGAGATACATGATTGAGATAAAGAGAATTATGTAATTCAATGCAAGATGAATTGAATAAGTATGCATTAAGAATTGCATTCATGTATAGTAAGTGATAGAATTGTATACCTAAATGAAATTGTTGAATGTGTTTTGTAAGTACATGCATATATATTATTGCATGGAAATAATTGTTACTAACAGCTGAAATGTTGTTAACTCATGAAGTTGAGGAAATTTCAGGAGTTGTTGGACATTGCAATAGGAAAGTTGCAAGTCAAGTAGTCACATGAATACTGACTACAAATTTTTTTATCTTCATAAATTGAAGCAATGAACTTACTTATATTACTATGACCATGCTTATGCATAGAATGATAATTCATTCTATTTTGTTAAAATTGTTTGGTAATTGTGATTGAATTGCTAGGTGCAGGTAATTCTAAGATCACTACATAAGGTTTTGCACATATTTCAATAGGAATTATGATGTACAGGAAATACTGACAATTTGTTGTTTGTATGTAATATGAAGCATTCCTAATATGACAACATCCAAGAAGAATTATGAAATAGAATTTCATGTTTTGGGGAAAAGTTGAATTCCCTTTTGAACTAAGTTTGAGTTCCTAAATGAATTCTTTTATGTTCTCTCATGATAAATACATGTGGGTGATGCATATGAGATGATATCGATTAAAGTTGGAATGTTGACTACAAAGAGTAGCTCAGGGAATATGCTCATTGGATACCTATGAGGGTAGTTGGAACTCATCAAGCCACGATGCTCTAAGACTTCCTGATCCAGCTTGTTGTTGAAGCCCAAGGAAAGGGAGGTGTAGCAGCCGATGGTCTATGTGACAGTGAAGGTGTACACTCCTGGGGTGGGACATGCATGTGGGGAATGAGAGACCATTGGTTGGAGTGCTGCTGAGGTTTGGTACCTTGGCCTAGACCATGTTGATATGGATTGTAGACCGTGGCTATCTTGGGAAGCCATTGCCCTGATGGAGCCATATCCCTGCTCAGGGGTGGAAGGTATTCTCAATCAAAAGGTATATGAGCAGAGTGGTTATGTCTATGGATTCATAGCCCTTGCTGAGAGTTTATCAACATTGAGATTTAAGGTTGGGTGGAACGTCGTGGATCTACAACCAATCGATTCTTTCAATGAAGTTTAATTGAAGCATTTAATAAGTGTTGGGCCTCAGAAATGTTGTATTTTAATCCACCTTTTCCTTCACTATTCCTTACATTTCATCATCCCATTAACCTTCCATCATACCATTTTCATAAATACATTTGGGTTTCACATTATTATTTTCCACTTTATTCATTTTAGTATTATAAGTGAATTTGCGATTAAATATCAGAAATTAACATATTTTCATTATATATCAAAGTTGGATGAGTTTGATGATGTGTGCAAGCATATTTGAAGATTTCAACTAAGTCAAAATTCACCACCTATCCTCAAATTCGAATTACATCTTCAAACTTGAAGATTTGAAAGAGAGAAGATCACGGAAGATTTGGTCGGCATATATTATCTAAGATATGTGAGAGATGTGTGGTGTATTTGAAGGGATCATATCTTGTAATAATGGGAAAGTAGTTGTGAGTGGTTGAGAGAATAGTGGATCTGTCATTATGACACTCATGTATATAAGAGAGTGTTCTCTCTTCATGAAGGGAGGCATGTAATTCATAATTTAGTCTTGTAATTAGAAGAAGAGGATTCTTAGCTTTGATTTATTTCATTTGTCATGCTTTCATGATTTGTCATTTGATTCTTGTAATGTAATTTGAGATAGCATTATTGTGTGAGCTCACATATGTCTTTAATCATTGAACTCTTCACATGTTGTATTGCTTTCCTAGATTAATTTCCTGCTTTCCTAGTTAGTCTTTCAATGTTTTCCTAGATTAATTTCATTTCAACAATTTAGATTAGATTACTTCTACTTCAGTCCTGAATATATAGTGTGTGTGTGTATTTCGTAATCCTACGAACCTCGGATTGACAAATTAAATAGTTGGGAAAGTACTACAACGGAATTAAATGACAATATTTCTGCTTAACATTTTGGCGTCGTTGCCGGGGAAGAACGATGGATTGAAGTTTAGTTTGAATTTTCATGCAAGTATGATTAGTCATGCTCCTAACTCTGAGGTGAAATATGGGTAAGAGCATGTAGGGAGTGTTCTAATTTTTTCAATTTCAATTCTAGCAATTATTTCTGCAATTTCAATTCTAGCAATTATTTCTGCAATTTCAATTTTTGCAACTGTGAAGAGGTTTTCATGTGTTTCAGCAGGTGTGATTTTCAGTTTTTTTATTTTGATTTGGGTGCTGTAAGAACCCCTTTTGCAGTATTATTTGACTATGAGTGTTATATTGGAACAACTCGCCCATATCCTTGCGAAAGCTAGGATTTTTTCTTCTCGGGAAGAGGAGATCTTGACAACAACCCATAGCTTAAATACTCCTCCAGAAACGAACGAGGAATTAAAATTTGAGGAAATTGAGGAGGACAATGAGGAGCTATAGCATGATCTGAGCGAGGGAAACTATGCCTATGAAATCTATATCGAACGATGTTTTCAAGCGACTATTAGGTTAGATTCTTTTAATTTTTCTTTTAATTTTGTTAATTTACAGTTACAGCAACACAATTCATTCATTCTTTTAAAATTCTATTTTTCATTCAAAAAATTGCCACTGAACATATTGTTGTTACTGTTGCGTTCTTGGCTCCATTGGTTATTTGACTACACGTAACTAATTTCTAAGATGTAATTAACATAGAGTAGGTAGGCTATCATTTTCAGTTTTTGTTTTCATTATCAGATTTTGCTTTTACCTAGAATAAATATGCTCTCCTCCGTGCTTCATGTGATCGCGAGGATCATAAAATAGGGATGATTTTGATTTCAGGAATGAATGTTTTTGCGCCCATCCTTTGACCTGCAAATAAACACAGTATTTTTTTTTTTAACGAATAAAAACAAAACCAATTTTACATGCTGGTACAACGACATTTTACATGTTGTTACAACATGCTGGTACAACGACATTTTACATGTTGTTTCAACGAAATTTTACTTGCTGAAATAGTGACATTTTTGCTGTAACAGTGATTGAATAAATTTGCAATCTGTAAACAACAAAACAATAGTGGTGTTAGGAAATAATAAAAAACAAAACGAAACTGAAACTATGATTAACTGAATTACAAACCCTTTGTTTTCTGTTCACAATCCAACTTCGACCAGAAGATTAATATTTTGTAATGCAACAATAAAATCAAGTTAAAATGCAACTATGCCTATGAATAGGTTGAAGCACTTTATTGAATGATTCTTCATGACAGTTTCAACTGCCTATATCTACATAGTTTAGTTGCCGATCGTCCACCTCATCTGAACAAATTAATTCAAATCGAATCAAAACCAATCGCTTAAAAAATGATGATTAGTTGGCTTTCCTATTATTGACAACATGGTTTTATTCGTTTGATCCAATGCATCATCCTATATTAGTAAACAACCAGTACGTATCCCTCCAATTACGCTTCAAAATGATCATATTTGCTTTCATATTTGAAATTAATCAATTGTTTGTTGTTTTACATGATGTGGCATCTGGGAGAGATGGGAAGATTAGGAACTCACTTTCAACATCTAGACTCAGAGGTATCGTATCGAATTGCATCATAGATTATGCATGTGCAATTAATCTAGATCCTGAAGCGATCGATCATTTCACCATTAAATGATTAAATTATGTTCCAAAGTCGATGCCATTAATGAATAGAGATTGGATACATCCACTTCTCTTCACATATTCTCTGGATTTCTTTGCGCTGTTGATATTATCAATGCTTACGATCATGACCAGATTGGTATAATTTCTTATTAATTCCAAGAGCACGAGTTTGAGCACTGCCGTATCTGATGATGGTGTTCAAAGATGCATAGGCGATCATCATTCCAACCTGTGGGATGATAATTTCATACAATATCTCTCATCACCTTATGGGTCATCTTCATACGGTGAACGTGCTGAGAAAAATATTGAGGAAGTAAAGGAGATATTCAATTCACTTTCGATGGCGGATGGAGAATTAATGAGTCCTACCGATGATATCCTTCAACACCTTTAGATTGTCGATACTGTTGAATGTTTGGGGATCGACAAACATTTCCAAAATGAGATAAAAGTTTCCCTTCATTATGTTTACAGTTATTGGAGTGAAAAAGGCATTGGAGTGATCTCAACACAACTACCTTGGGGTTTTGAATTCTTTGACTACATGGGTATGCTGTGTTTCCAGATGCGTTGGAACATTTCAAAAACCAAATGGGGTAGTTTTCCTCTTCCACCAATCATATAGAATGACAGATCAAAATAATTCTAAATTTATTTCGAGCTTCTCTCACTGCTTTTCCAACTGGTTGGTATAATGATCATAAATGAAGAGACGCATCCAGAGCATCTTCTCAGGAATTTTACGCCCACACACAATGATGGCCATGTCTCCATGTCTCTGCACAATCAATTTCATGATTGATGAAGACTGGGCCATATGAAAAGGTTGGCTCGCTTGGAAGTAGATGTTTCTGTTAGTTAATGTAATAACTTCCTTATTGTTTGGGCTACACATACCGATGACAAGGTAGTGGTGAATTTGATGAAGTTGACTTTGTTCAGATAGTATTATATTGTGGTGGTCTACTATATTTACTTTACACATGTTATAGTTTATTCTCTGATCACCATAACTGCTTACTAGTATGCCTGCAATAGTGTTTTATTTGGAGAATTGACAACCCTTGCGTTCTATGTGTTCACTGGTTACAGGTTCCATCTAATCGGGCAAATTCCTTATTTTGAGATCGACAATGATGAAGGAGGGTAGACACCATTATGGAGGTGACCGTCATTTTTTTACATGGGATTTGCGTACAACTACTAGTTTGAACCATCAACGCCCATCACAAACACATTTACCTAGGCTAGAAATGTTGAGGTTTTACGTTGTCTCACTATACCAAATGTATATGTGAACCTTAAAAATGCTCGTGAGCGACTGGGTCATCATTGTGATGGTCCTGTAACTCCTACACGAACTACCACTTTATCACTTGATGTCCACTTCTATGCTGGTGACTAGGGAGATATGCATACTCTATTGTCTGTTGTTGAACAGGATCAACTTGGTGCATGTGATATAAATTTAAGTTTTTCAGAAGATTATTTGTTTCTAGATCGCTCTCTTAGCCACAATAGTAGTGGTGTTAATCAGTAAACAGAGATCGATTCTAGCCATGGTTGACAAATAACACGTACTAGAAAGCTTTTTGGAAGCCATGCTTGTGAACAAGCCAATGATATGGATCCCTCAGAAGGTAGATATGATATTATTTTAAAGGAAGAAACAATTTATTCTTTGGTTTCGATGCAGAATCTGTATGGACTTATAAAAAAAGTGTCTTTGACCTCCTTATGGTGTTGTTTACTTGGCTTCTAAAAAAATAAAAAATAAAATCTTTTTGTGGAGGAGGAGGAGGAACCCAGAAACATTAATGGCCATCACGCATTGCTTGAACCCTTGGAAGTCGATTTTCTAAAACTTAATGATCTCACACGCAAACTAGATCCAAAGACTTCTGGTCTAGGAAGTTTTGATGAGCTACATGAATTCTTTAATGACTTTCTTTTTTATTATCGCAGGTTTTCTACATTTCAAGATAATTATTGTTACATAAAAATTGAAGAAATGGAAGATTGCCCAAGGAGATTGATGCACAATGGAGGAGCACAACTGGGAAATGATTCGAGTATCTTAACTCACTCACTCTCTAGGTCAAACAACCTGGTGAAAATGTCCTTTTTATCCAAGTCAAGGTCGGTCTGATCGCTACTAGAAATATCTTTCAGTTGGCAAGGTTGATAATCATTCTTATTAGAGTTCAATCAGGTCCAGGAACCAACAAAGAAACTCGTGCATCACTGTCGGCAGGTACAAAAACACAGTTTATTTCTTTAAGTTTCTCGCATTCGTACTTATTTCTGTTTTGCATGATATATTCTTCGCAAATCTCACAATTTTTATGCAGGAATTTGTACTAAGATTTTCAGGTTCACAGTCGATCGCCAATATTCAAATAACACATGCTTTGCTAGACATCTTGAAGGAGCTGTTACTCAACATAAAAATTTTGCTAATACACAAAAACCTTTTGCACATCTTGATGTTTGCTGTTACACAACAACATTTTGCTGATACACAGAAACATTTTGTTGATACACAAAAACGTTTTACACATCCTGATGTTTGTTGTTACATAGAAACATTTTGCCAAATTTTCGCATTTTGCCAAATTTCATGTTGTGACACTGTCCCATTTCTCCTTCAAAGCCAATTGGTCATTCTTGTGTTGAAGCCATCTTCCATTTCCTTAACTTTCATGACTTCACACACGCCTATTCTTTTCTGAGTTGCATACATTCCCTTATCTTTTTCAGTTCATTTTTTCCTTTCCAATTTTTCTTCTGAATAAAAAAAAATCCCTTTCCATGATCACATTGCCTTGATTTGCTTGCCATAAACCCTTTTTCTATTGATATCTTTACATATATAGTCCTACCAATATTTTTATAAACTCGTGTTGACTGATGTGGGATTCCTTAAGGCCCACATTTCAACAGTCTTGCCCCATCGACCTCGACACCTTATCTGGGATCTAGACTAGAGTTCCTTTTGAGTACCTAGAGGCTTGCATGCCTTAATGGAAAGTTCTCTCGCTAGCAATCATGGGAATACATCAATGTCCCTTGATCGTTATATCTTGCAAGTGGATCGACATCAACAAATTTATTCTCACTTCGCAAGATGTACTCGGGTACTTTGACACTCATGGACATCACTGGTGAGTTTGTCTTGCATTGGTTAACGACATTCATCAATGGCCGGTAATCCAATGATTTCTATTCATGCTCGACACCGAGACATTCATTCGCATGATCATAATTGTACCATCAGTTTGTAGTAGGTGAAGACTATACACTTTCTCATGATCCCCTCAACAGTTGCAACAGTTTGATTTCAGATCTATGAGAATACCACAGTTCCATATTCTATGCCTTCCACATTTCTCATGATTCAGCAGTAACAACTCATATTCCTTCACTTCCCATGATCCAGTTACAACAACAACAACATTAGTAGTTCCATTTTCATGATCCTGCAGCAGTAACATCTTCCATGCTGCAACACCAGCCATATTCCTATTGCATTGTTCATCATCATTATTGGGTACGTGGAGGTATGTTCTTTTCTAATCTTTAATCATGTAATTCCTTATTTTCTAGTAATGAATAACTTTGGAAAATTCCCTCAACATGCTCTATTTCCTTTTTCACTTTCATAACCTATGCCAAGTTGCATAAGGATATGAAACCACTTCAGTTTGGGGGGAGGGAACCTATATTCACTACATATTCATTACCATTATTCCATTTTACTATCTCATCATTCCATTTATGATTCACTAACATTTATTTTCCAATGACACTTTGTTGCATTTCGATTAATATACATTTTGGCATGATTCATAAAAGATAGAGAAAAGGCTTTCTTATACTCAGTGATGCTCTGTTATGCACATTGATAGCTTATTATTTCCAGTGAGTACATGGCTAAATTATTGCAG
>ML837644.1:0-10462 GCA_009831015.1 Picea engelmannii | reverse complement strand
CACCTTATCAATCATGATAAGACAATAATGAGAGCATGGGTCCTCCAAGCATTCTTCTAGGATAACTCAATCCGTAAAGCGTCTTCCCATGAGGGATTTCACCATAAGGGGACCACTTTTGGAGTTCATCCATTTGTGCACCTTATCAATCATGATAAGACAATAATGAGTCATTTATACATTTTTACAACAATGCATCATATACTAATGAAACCAAATAGATCCATCTTCATCATGTATCAATTACAACTCATTGATCCATATTCATCATATCAATGACAACTCATTGATCCATTATCATCATATCAATGACAACTCATTGATCCATATTCATCATATCAATGACAACTCATTGATCCATATTCATCTATGCATTCTCATCAAGGACAATACATATTACATTACATCAATCATCAATCAATCAATCTTTTGGCATCAATCAATCACTTGACATCAATCATTGACATCAATCAATCAAACCATTGGCATCAATGACAACATGATCCAACACTGTGAACATCTTAAAGTGTTTTCCCAACAAGTAATGTCTGAACTTCTGTAGTGCGTAGACCATGGCTAGGCCTTCTCTCTCGGTAGTGTTATAGTTCTGCTTGGATTTTGGCAGCTTCCTACTCGCAAATGCTATGGGGTGATCCAAATCCCCCGCTCTTAGATGCACCAAGATAGCTCCAATTGTTATGGATGATGCATCTACATGGACATGGAATGTATTCTCCCAGTCTGGAAATACTAGTATCGACGCGATGACCATATTCTCTTTTAGCATGTCTAGACCGTGTTGACACTCGTCGTTCCATTGAAACTTTGTGTATTTTCTTAACAATTTTTCCATTGGTGCGGTAATATGTGCATATCCTTTGATGAACTTCCTATATTATCCTGCATATCCCTCTTAGCTGACAAACTATTTTTGGTAGTGGTAAGTTAACAATTACTGCGATCTTTGTAGGATGTACTAGTAAACCTTGTTTTCATACTATATGGCACAATAGTATCCCAAATGTTGTTCCAAATATGCATTTCTTTATGTTTAAGGATATATATCATTGCCTACATATTTCTAACATCATTCGTTAGAATTATACATGGTGTTTCAACAAACTATAGACTGTCCAATCATCCAAGTATACCTCTAGAAACTGGTGGATGAATTCTTTAAACACAATGATGACTACTCTGGAAAATATTGTTGGTGCATTCTTTAGTCCAAACGACATGACTATGTACTGGTAGGATCCCCATTATGTTGCAAACGTGGTCTTGTATCTGTATTCCTGTGCTATCTTGATCTTATGGTAGCCTGAGAATCCATCAATGAATGAGTAAGATTCATGTCCACCTATGTTTTCTAACACTTCATCCGTGAAAGGTGTAGGAAACGGGTCATGTAGGCATGCATCTCAACTTCCTCAAGTCGACACATATCATTATTCCTCCTTGTTTTTTGTCCTGAACTACCATCGGGCTTATCCATTCTGATTCTTTGACCGGTTCTATGATTCTGACTTCAATCATTCTGTCGATCTCAGCTTTGAATTTATGCTTATATATTGGGTTTAGTCTGTATGGTTGTTGTCTGATTGATCTCCCTTCAGGTCTGAGTGGTATCTTCATTTCTCCTAGATCTCTGGCTATACCCTTCATCTCTGTAAATGTTGTGGGAAATAGGTCACTGTACCCACACAATAACTCTGTTATGCTTTCTATTGTTTGTTCATCCCAGTAATCTCCAATGCTGGCCATTTTGGTATTCTCAATTGTCCCAATGTTGACTTTCTTTACCTTGATTGGAACAACAATAACTTCTGATTCGATAGGTGGACCCTCCACTTCTCTTTCTCCTTCTACTTCCTCGATCTAAACATCGCAATGATCATCTTTCTTTGGTGGGTCTTCATGCACATGGTAACAAGACAACAATTCCTTGAATGTTTGTTTGTTCCGCTGTTGTTATTCTATTATGAGTTTGACTTCTGGTCCTTTGATGAATATTACTCCTCTTATTTTTTTAAGAGATTCATCTATGTTGGGGTTCTCATGATCGAATGAGAAAGTGACTGTAAAATTTTGTTGCAATTTCATCCATATTTCAGTTCCTTTGCGCAATTCTTGGTCTGTATACCAATTCATTGGTAGGCCCTCTAGAGTGTGTATGAAATGATGAGGCTATTCCTCTCGGGGTGTCTTTTCCCACAACATTCTACACTTCTCCAAGTGTTTCGATGGTTCCCCCTGTCCATCGTACTTTTGTCATTCCTTGTTGTCTTTCTGTTCTACGCTGAACCTTATTGATAGTAACCGCTTAGATTAGTACCAATATGTGATTGTATCTTTGTGTGCACCCCACCATCTTACAAGTGTGGCCTTGAGTACTATATTAAGTGATAAGAGTATCTGATTCTCTAAAACTTCATCTCCGTACTATGCCAAGAATGTTTCCATATTGTTTATCCCATGGAAGCTAGGTGGTTCCCCTATTTCTGTGCCTACACATCTTATTGCACAATCTATTCATGCACATATTCTTGTGGACACTTCATGTAGCCTTTGTTTCCAGTTCCTTAAACCGGTATCTGAGTCAATTGCACATGAAGTAATGATATACCAACTAAGTATCCCATCTATAGTTGGGTTTATGTAATCCTCATTGCGTGCATTTGTTTTGTACAACTGGTTGATTTCCTCTAAGTCTAAGCAAGTAGGTTCTACAAACCTCTCCCCTTCTGATGGGTCTAATGGCACGATGACCCTGTATTACACTGACTCAAATGTCATCTTTCTTGTCCTCAAATTCATTATGGCTTGGTTGTCAAATGCCCAATCCAAACCAAGCAATGTTGGATATGGTGTTGTGTCATCCACTATTTCAATGACTTCAAAATCTTCTTTAGTGCGCACTCCATCTAGGTCTACTGTCACTCCTTTCAGTCTACCGATTGGTAGGACTCTGTGTTAGTTTTCTAGTTTTAGTTGAACAAGTGAATATCCTAACCTGGGTTCTCCCATGCATTGCCATGTCTTCTTTGGTAATACATTAACTTCAGATCCTATATCCAGTATGATATCTCTCATATTGAAATCTTCGATGTTGGAATTCAGTCTAAACTCCCTACTGGTTCTTCTCCTTGTATGTAGGTGATTGACTGTTTTTGGCTCTAGTTTTCCTTCCGTCTCGATGCTACATTTTTCTAGTATGTTTTGTAATGTTTTCAAAGATGATTAATTATTTAATACTTTTACACATGATTGCAAAAATCCTTTGATTGTACTTACTTGTCCCATGGGTTTCATTTCATTGGTATGATCCAATAGGGGAGGCATCTCGTACTCTGGTTCTTCCTTGCTTTGCTGCATAGTTGAAGTCGACACCATGTATTCCTTCTGAAATTATTATCTTGCTTGATTAAATATCTCCTTCTCATTCTGTGCCTCGAATTTCTTCCTTGGTTCAACATTGTTCTTCACCCACTAGTTTTGTACTGGCTCTTGTCGGACTATGTCGTTTCCTATTTTAGCTCCTCCGTGAGTAACTATGTTGATGTTACATCCTTCGTCCCTCACTTCAGCTGAAATCCACTGAACATTATGGTTGTTCTGGTTCCTCTTTTCCTGAATCTTTAATAATAGTGTCGGACATTCCTCCGTATCATGGTCCGATGCGCGACAATACATACAAGTTGCTGGTGGAAGTGGAAACTCCCTTGCATAATGTACCGGTTGTTGACAATTGTGACATACCACTGGTCCTTTACCTCATCGAAAACCTCCTCTCACTCATCCTCCACCTCTGTATCCTTCTCGATCTCCTCTCGGTGCATTATACTGAGGCGCCTGATTGTGCTGCGCGTTATTGTGTTGAGGTTGTGTTGTGTTGTACTGTGGCTGGACAATATTATATGGTTGTTGAGCAGTATTATACTATTGTTTTCCAGTGTTGCATGGAGCTAGAACTTGATTAAACTGTGCTACAACTTGCCCAGTAATCATTTCTGCCTGCACTCTATATGCATATGATGTCCTCTCTCTCATCAAATCCATAGTTCTACAATATCTGTCATCGTGGCCCATTGACTTGCAAAAGTTGCAATACGAACGCTTTGGGACTGTTTGGTATTTCTACATCATTGAGTAGTGGTATGGTTCGTGGCCTGGTTTCTTGCAGATTTCACACCATAGTCCTCCTATTGGTAACGGATTTGGCATTTCAGCTGCCATATACTGCAAAAATTTTGGACATTCATTCTTGTGGTGCCCTTCCATCCTACATGTAGTACACCAAACAAATTCTCATTTTTTCTTACTCTTATTCTGGTTCAGTTGGAACGTTAAGTTGTTCAAATCGTCCTTTAGTTCTTCGATGGATGGATCCATCTGTTGATACTTGTTTTCTTTTAGTTGCAGGGCTTCCTGTAGAGCCTCTGCCTGCATCTGAAACTTCTGTTTTCGTAGTGTATACTTTAAGTGTGGTAGCAGTGAATTGACGAATAGGTGCCTATGCTTCATATCGATCATGAGATATTTCAACTTTCCCTTCAGTCTCTTGAATATTTGGTCAATATCCCATACCGATTCTCCTAGTTTCTGTCTCATCTCGATCATCTCGTTCATGTACTGATCTTCTGAGCTCGGCTTTTGGAACTCATTTATCAACAATTTCTTGATATCTGCAATTGTTTTGGTTGTCCCTGGTGGATTGTTTGTAGCTAAAATCATATACCAATCCAGTGCATGATCCCTTAGTGTAATCGATAGCTGTGTCAATTTAGTATCTTCATCTGTGATCTATTTTCTCCCCAAATATTCTCATAGATGAAAAAATGTTTTTCCGGGTCCTCTACCGCTTCTCCTTTGAATTCTGGTAACCTGATGGTAGGATCATGTCCTGCCATTCTGAATGTTGAACTACTACTTCCACGCAGTGTAGATACTTGACTAGTACTTCCTGAACTGGTTCCTCTAGTTTTTGTTCCTTGTGTAGATGTACTTCTTGTTGTCTGACTGCTTTTGAAATTTGGTTGTCTAAACAATGGTGTTCTCTTTGGTGTATTAGTCATACATGGGTTTATGGGTTCCACACTGACATTAATATGGATAGTATTGTTGCCTTCTCTTCCCATTATTGGAGCTCTCATATTCTTCTCATATGTTGCGTGCAGGATTTCCTCAATCTTCTCCATAGACTAGAGATCCTCTACCTCTTCCTTGTCACTCGCCAAGCCTTCCCTCATGAATACAACTCTCTTCTTCGTATTCACCTTGTATTGGTAGGGTACTCTGCTACGTGTCTTTCCAACTGTCGCCATGATCCACTTGATCTGGTCATCATCCATCATGATTGGGTCCAAGGGTTCCTCCTTTCCCTTATCCTTTCTTTCTTTCATTTCTCCTTTTTTTGTCAGTTCTTTCCCCCTTCCCCCATGCATGCAGAGAAGTTTTAGTTGTCTGACTCCATTGTCATTACACCTTTGTTATATAACATTATTTTAATAGAAGTATACAATGATCTAATGTACCTTCCTCAAGGTTCTCATAGAAACTCTTTCTCCACTGCGTTGTATGACTTCATTGTGTCTACTGTGAACTCTGTTATAAAGCTTGCCACAATAGTGTCGAGCCAAAAGTCTACTACATGGGTGAATTTTTTGTTCACGTGCTGTAACTTATTAATCTGTACTGAGGTCCACTTGAACTGTTGGATCTGATTCGTTGTGTGGTTATCCTTCAACCTTAGTATCTATTCCTACAATAAGTGTGGAAAATCACAGAAAAAGACTTCGTGCAAATCAGTAAACACGTATTTCTCAAGATATTTGCAGGGTGTTAATCTAGGGTTTCTGTTATCTTTATGTGAAAAATAAAACTCTTTTTTTCTTAGCCAAGTTTCAATCTTTTCTTTTGTGGGATTCCACGGTCTCAACATCCCCTTCTAATGGTTCATTTATTTCTTCTTTTCTTTACTCTTCTCTTGCTCAACCTATCTCATCTACTCAATCCTCTCATGTTCCTACCAATGGAAACATAACCATTTGTTGGTTACTCTCTCTTATATCCTTTCTAAGTTTATTGACCTAGGGTTCATGTCTGTTCGGGTTTCTAACAAATCCTCTAAAAATATCAGCCCTCTTGGTAAACTAGAAGGCAACGCAGCGCACAGAGTGAACTGTGCAGTCTAACCCGAGATAGTCTTAATGGGTGGCTGCAATACTCATGTGTTTACAGCCTAGGATTGAGAGAGAGATCTGATAACTGTGAAAAGGGAGTGCTACTATAACTTATTAATGCAGTATACCATTTATTCACGATTTATGCAAGGAATATAATAACTCATTCATTTAGCGCATATGTTCTTACTAACACTAGAAAGAAATACACGCATTCAATCACACAACACAAATGTTACCATGGTTCACCCGCTCCTGTGCTACGTCCACAAAGATTTGGATCTTGGCTCTTTTATTATCGTCGTTCTGTCATTACAACACCGTGTGCTTTACAATTCTCCTTGATTGGGAAAGATCTATATGAGGCAAACTAGATCGCACCAGGCTCCTCAACCTGTGATCTAACCCTCGAGATCTACCCTCCTCTGTCTTCTCTAGCTCAACAACTTACAAAAGTAGGTCATACAACAAAATATTACATATTGACTCGCTACAATACTTATCTCTATAATAATGACTAATCTTTTTAATAATCCCCTCCCTTATGATACCTAAGTATCTATATTTATATGTTTCTAGCTCTTCAAACATTACAATACATTAAAAAAACCCTAACCCTACCATCGTTAGGTCTTCCATGCATGCGCGTCTGTTGTTCTCCCTCTAGTTGTTGCTTTCCTCATGCATGCCTTCTTTCCCAAAATCGCCTTTCTTTCCACTTTGGTCTGCCTCCAACAGAGTGTCGCAAGCATACTAGTTCCAGGCTCAAGGAACAGACTAATGCTCAGAGCAAGGAGACATGTGCAGGAAAATGACACTCGGGGAAAATTCCTCCAAGGGTCAAGGTGTCAGGTTGCAGAGGAAAAGTGATACAAGGCTTATGTATAAGGCATGCTTCAAAGGTTTAGTTGAGAGCAACATGGAGCCGACATTAGGCCAAAGGTGCCAATATTAAAATGTGATTAGAAAGAAACACTAAAATCCCCTTCAATGTAATTTTTGATGAGCCCAGATAAGGTAAGATCGATAGTTTTTTGACATTTAGAGAGTCTGAAAAAACATAAAAGAAGACTCCACTGGGGTACCTTTTTTTAAAAAAGTCTAGTTGGTTTGAAAAACGGGTAAAATAGCACCGAAAAGACATCTATTAAAAACCATTTTAACAACTGTGACAAAGACAATATCACTCGACAATATTTTCAATTTTAAGGAGTCTGAAAAGAGCTTAACTATGGAATCACAACCTTTTTCTAGATTTAGTCTCCTTAGCCCAAAAAAGTATAAAATTTACTGAGGAGAACTCTCCCGACGAGACGAATCTCCCGAAGTGTACCGTTTTCCTCCATAATCTATAGGCCGGAAAAAGGGGTAAACTCATGCCAATAGATGTTCTTATGGACCAATTAAACAAGTGTGAAGGAACAAGGTCACTCGACGATCTTTTCAATTTTAGGGAGTCTTAAAAGAGCTTATCTATGGACTCCATGGGGGTTCCTTTTTCGTAAGTAATCTCCAAGGTCTGTAAAAGGTAATAAACCAAAACCAAGGAGAATGTTCATTTTTCATAAATTTAGTCCCTCGGGACTGAAAAAGGGTTAAAATTATACCTGCGAATACTAATCTAGTGAACCGAAGCTCCTAGAGTATACCTTTGTTCGTAAAATTGACCATTCGGACCGAAAAAGGGGTAAAATACCGTCGAACAGACGTGCCTTCAAGTTTTAGTTTGGTGAGCGTGAAGGAAAACAAGATTGATCGACAATATTTTCATGTTTAGAGAGTTTGAAAAGGGATTAAAGAAGACTCCAAGAGGTTACTTTTCTCGGTTAATCCAAACAATATTGAAAATCATAAATGCAGTCTCATTGGATGTTTCTTTTGGATCTCAAAGAGAGCTTGAAAGACAACAAAGTATGCTCATTTTTGGAGTCTCGAGGGTGAGGCCAAGAGTGATGATGCATCAGATGAATGAGGCTCAATCTCATAATCATGATAGGACAAACAAGGACTCCCGAGCCTAAAACCATTAGAGAAGCATGTATGTCAAAATGAAATAAGGATCTATCTAGGGAATCCATGTAGAGGTAGGATCTACCACCAAATCACGAAACTTCTAAAACAACAAATATGGTTCTGTGTCGCACTTCTATGGGATCGATCCTATGGCAAAGCAGAAAAGACAATGAGGTGAAAAAAGTGGAGGTGGAATCCTAACTTATATGCAAACAGTTGAAAAAAATGACTTTTACCAAAGGACATTTAAAAGTGACCCATCTCCCAAAAAGGTTACCGAACCAAAAGCAAAGTACATTGTAACATCCAATAAGAACCACATTAAATGATTTTCAAGCCAGAAAAAATGACAAAAGGGTTCAAAAAAGAGGCAAAAAAGGGCCAAGAAAGTCTATAAATAGAAGCTCACAACTCATTTTCACCATTGCAATTTGAAAATTAACCAAAAGTTAAAAAACACCCCTTTGCTAAAAGAGTTGATTCCGGGAGTTTCATAGGATGAAACATAATTCTACTCGACCAAGTAAGTATAAACTCATCCCTCTTGCATTTCCATTCTTCAATTATGTTTTGTTTTTTGTTTTTGGGGGGGGCACGCTCTCTTAAAAAGGAAGCCCTACATGTACGCAAAATGTCCAAGGACATCCCGCGTACATCCACGGGCAGAAAATAGTCTACCCGCGGATGTACGTGACTGTGTCCAAAACAACCCACGTACACCCTCAAAAGCATGAAAAAATAAAATATGCAAGAGCTAACTCCCCCTTAAACTTTTCATGTAATAGGATGTATTTCCACTAGAGGGAGAGGGAACATGAGGAGATCGATATCTTGGTTGATGAGGACTTTGTTGCCATTGCTGCATTAAAACAATGCGGGCTATGGAAGTTCTACCGGTGTCTGCTTATGAGGGCACAACCCAGGCTACTAAATGCCTTGATGGATTACTAGCACCTAGACACAGAGGCATTCATGATTGAGGGGTATTCATTGACTCCAACTACCGAGGATATTTACTTCTTGACTGGTGTCTCAAGGAGAGGGGAACCGATTAACCTGCACACATTTCTTCCTGAGCCCTTCAACATCGGGATGCACTATGAGGCAGGCACTAAGAAGCAGATTCTCAAGTTCCCATCAACAAGATCACCAACTTGTCACTGAAGGTGATCCTACTGCTCATTGGGAGGATGACTGGATCTGTGGTCATCCACCAGGCTTCCTGGGCGCACATGTATTGTTCTATGCAGTGCCTTTGTGCACCCATTTTTGACTGGAGCACAACCATTCTTACTTGCATGAAGAGGAAACTCACAGATTTTCGTGAGCATAGAAACAAGAAATTTGGGTTTAGTACCATTTTGTGCTTGTTCTTCTTTGAGAGGGTACCCAACCTGAGTCCTAGAGAGATAGTGCGGGGGCATGTGGCCTCCTTCCTAGCGGTGTGTAGATGGGCAACATTGCTTCCACGATAGGGGGGAGGAAGGACCATAGAGGCCTTCGATGACACATTCTTTTATTGGTGGGCACCACATATTCTGGTGATAGAGGACTACCCCTATGCTAGAATCAAATTTTCTAGAGATCCATACATGCCCATACCTCTCGGGGAGGAGCGTGGAGAGATCGATACGTGTGTTTTTAAAGTTATTTAATTTTTAGTTTATTTTATATATATAATTTTTATGTGCATCAAAGTATCTGATAACTATGTATCTGTTATGTACAGATGTGGGACCTGTGCGCTTGACATAATTCTTGAGGACTAGGCGACGTCCTCGACCAGAGGAAGTACTAGTAGCAGCCACAGGGGGACCTCCAGCTGGAGGGGCTGAGAGAGTTTTGAGACAGGTGGAGAAGAACCTCATCGCTCTCACTCGTGCAGTTCCCATGGCCGATATTTAGGATCTCCTGCCATCCATGTAGCCTCATGTATTTGGGGTGCCAAAGACTTGGGTCCAACTCTTTCAGCATTTGGAAAACGTCGTCGTTCATTAAAGCAGGGCCAATAGGCCCCAAGCTCATATAGGATGGATTCATTGTGTGCCGAGGGAACTCTTTTTGTATAGTTTTTAGGGCATAAGCCCCGTGATGTATACCATATTATTATTTTTGAGGTTTTTATGCCCACCTATTGTTGTGAGGGAAATCTCCCTATGGACTAGCAAATAGAGTTCAAACTTTGCATGCAGATATGACCGAAGAAAAACTACTTTCTACCTTCATCCCTAGATTTAAATCCCCTTTTCTTAGTAAATGCAAGGAAA